>JBBMOL010004064.1:0-12294 GCA_037954665.1 Laguncularia racemosa | reverse complement strand
TACCCCCCGGGCCTTGATGATACAACTCTAGGATGGTCAATTTTCTAGAGCTTTCCCTAATGTAATGGCATCTCGATTTAGCAGCTTGTTGGGGACTACCTTTGCGAAATTGGATGATGTCGGCCCACCAGATGTGAGAAGTAAGTCTTCTCCAGAGTGTTGAAAAAAGATGAATGTTAACTCTTTTTCAGAAATTGGGGTTGTTACCCAAGCAGCTTGAGCCCTTTCAGACTGGGCATACTCTTTAAAGGATTCACTGTGTTTCTTTTGGAGGCCCCCCAAATCCATTATCAAAGGGGCAATTTCGATGTTGAATTTGTATTGGTCGTAGAAATGCCCAAGTGAGTCTTTCTCAGGTGTTGATTTGGGCTAAAGTCCAAATGTGCCTATTTTACAAGGGTAAGGCCTGTGAGTTGTCTTAGAAGGTTTAGACCATGAGTTGGTCATATTGGGCATATTTGCTCATCTTCTGCACATATGACCTTGTATGCATCTTAAGGCATCCAGTGCCATCATATTTTTTCAAACTCGGGGGTTTTGAACTTCTCTGGATAAGCCTCTTCCCCATATATTGGTAGATTGGTGATTCCTTCCCTGCTCAAACTGTCAAGTCCTTCTAATGTCTTTATCTGTCAGCAGTTGTTGGAAAGCTTTCTCTCCATCCCCTTTTGCCTATCTTCCATTTCCTTTTTTATATAAATCCGAGGTTGAGCCAAGGTTGACTCTTGGTTCATACTTGAATGCCGATTGAGGTGGGAGTTGATTCCTCATACTTGGAGGTTGACCCTTTTACTCCCTTTCCTTTTCTGGCTCCTGAATGTTCTTCCGAAGTTGGTTAAGCGGTGAGAAAGAGGTCAATACTCTTAGTCAAGAGGTCGACTTGTGCAGCTAGTTGTTAGCCCTTTTGTTCTGGGGATATGACCCTTGGGCCCAAGACGGTATTAGCGCGGGCATTGTTGTGATTGTCACTATTGTTGCCACTGTTTGCCTTTTTGGGTCTTAGAATGGGTGTGGATTGGGTCCTTGGAGGGTTTGGTTGTTTGAGAGCTATATTTGACACCTGGATTTCGCATTTTCAGTTTTGATGTATGTATGTAAATATGATGCATGTACCACACAGATGCTGTACACACAGATGCTTGAAATAAAGAAAAGGGGCCAACAATCGATTAACGACATAATACTAAAACTTTATTTTTATTAATATTGGAAACTTGGTAGTTCGATACTTAAAAACATGAAAAAAGGAAAATTACAATGTTAATATAGTTCCCTAGTCCACTTTTTCTTCAGCTGTGTAGGAGCTCGTTTCTCGTGATGATGGCTTCCAGTTTTCTGACTCTAGCTTGGGTCTTCTCCAGCTAAGCTTCCAAGGCTTTTTTCCCTTTTGATCATACTCTTTAAACTTGCCCTTTCAAATGTCTTCTTATAATCTGCAGCTTCAAAGTATACTTCCATCTGAGCCCTGACTTACTCCAGTAGGTTTTTATTTTCTAGATCTACATTGCCGGGCAGGGGTTTGAGTGACATCCAGGATCAGTACGCCATTTTCTCCCATTTAGTATAGTTGTGGAATCACGAAATCTTTTGGTGGTTCAATGTTTGCCACCTTCACCATCCAAGTCTTTGAGGTCTATGTTGGGGCTCTCAATCCAGGCATCCCATAGGGCTTTGACCTCTACCAGCTTTAGCAATCTTCTTAGCCACTAGCAGACTTGGATCCTGGTATTTAAATGTGATCCCTTCTAGCAATGACTTGTAGATATAAATCTTGGATGGTGCAGAATTGATGGACCATAGAGTTTGGATGATAACCCGTATACCCATTGATACAAATTAAAGGAAAAAACCTGAAAATTTCTACAGGTTAGGATGACCTTGTTGTAGTAACTCCATCTAGCAGTCCAGAGGATGTCATTTGGGACTGAAGCCTTTGAGTACTTTTACCCAACTGTGGCTGGTAAGATTAAACGGGTAACTTTATCCTCTTATTAGGAATCAATGAGGCTACTTACTGGGCCAGAGATTTTCGGACCATGTTCAACCCGAAACATTTGAGATAGCTTACAAACTGGATTAGGATGAGTTTAATGTTCGGGGCGGAGGATTTTCCGTGACCCTTCTTCTTGTCAAAATTCAGGTTCCGGATCTGTTCAGGGCCCGTAAGCTAGGGATATAAGACCTCTCTTCCAGAAATTGGGCACCGTTTTGCACTTTGTAGTGGACGTGTAAGATCCCCTAGGGAAAAGTATGGTTGTGAATGCTGTCAGGATGAAAGCATAAACCCTTTTCTATTTATAACTCTTGGGATCCCCCTATAGTATATCTTTTCCCGTTTCCATCATCATTCCTAGCAAAGAACCAAGCTTCCAATTTGCCATTCGGAGGTGTATCCGTTATAGTTTGCTAGAGCCTAGTTTATGTGTCCTGCGAATACCCAACAGTTTACTAAAAAAACCGACCGGCCTAGCCTCGAGATTTGGGACATATACCCGCTGGTTAGTGATAGGGCCTGCAAAGCTGAGTTTTATTCTTCTTTAGTGGGCGTAATCTCTTGGGGGCCTGATAAAGAAAGCCATAGGCTCGATTTCCCATAGATGGAGGATAGCCTGAATCAAAGGTAGGTTAATTTCTATCTTCATCAGTGATAGGATGGCCCTATCTTTTGTTGGATGAAGGTCTGTTCCTCGGGTCATATAAAGTGAAACCGATGGTCTAGTACTAATTTTGGATCCAAAGGTTTGCGGGCCTCGGATTTCTTTATGGAGGGGGCGGTTGATTACGAGACTGGCCATGTATTACAATAAAACTTTCAAATTTTACACATAAAATTTTTACAAAGTACAATTAATTCTATTACAAGTAAATGTATCTGAACTCCCAAAACAGAACGAAAAATTACATCTTTAATCAATTGTTAGCCCATGACTTCATATGGGGATAGGTGGTTTTAATAGGTCCCCAAGCTTTATGGCTTCCCCCATTTTTGGGAGAAATGGATCTTAGGCCATATCGAAGCATTGGTGAAGTAGCCTAATCAGCCCTGAACGGTGATCATATCACTTTGCCTGGAACCTACAAAATGGTTCCCCGTCTTAGGGTCCTAAGATGGCCTGGGTTTGACCGTATTTACTCACACAATTGCATGCATGCAGACTTAATAATAATGAAAGATAAGCAAAAAAATTGAATCTCATCAAATTCCCTAAAAGAAAAGGTTAGTACCAATAATACTTATAGTGCAACAGTTATGAAATATCTAGAATGTCACTTCAAAAGGTTCAAGTGGCTAGCTTATTGTGAGGTCCCCAGTGTAGTCGCCTCCTGTTAAATCAAATTTTTTATATTTTTCATTCATGTTCCTAATCTGATTTGCATTAGATCCTATACTCACCTAATATAAATCCTCAACTTGAACTAAGAATTTTATTATTTATTTGGAGTCGCCACCTATTGAAGTTGGGGAAAAATTTTTGAATTATAACTAATTGAACAGATTAATTCTAATTTTGATAACTAATCGACGAAATCTCCTTTTTTTTTTTTTAAAAATGAAAAAGAAGAAAGGAAAACCAGAGATTCTCGACTTAGGGGCTAACCTATTAAAACTCTAAGGTCACCTCCTTGTCCTTCTGAAATGTGGACCATATTTGATATTTTTTTTTTAATTTTATTTTATTTCATTATTATTTTTTTTTTATTTTTTTTCTTTTATTTTGGATACATAGTAAAAAAAGGGATATTAAAACAACTCATACTAATTTGGAAAATAATTTTTATTTCTTTTTAGAGTTGTCCCATAAGGGTCCCCTTGCGTACTTGCAAATTCGGGATTAATCAAGCCGTTAGTTGCTTTTTATGAAAAACTTTAGTGGATTAGTTTGATTTTAATTACGAAAACATGTTAGGTTTACGTTTATTGTCTTTTTTCAAGGTTTTGGAAAAAAAACAAGCATAAGCTTTATTATTTTATTTTCTAAAAATTTAATTTAAGAAAAAGTAATTTTGGATTATTTTGAAAAAGGATTTTTCTAAGTGATAAAATGATCTATTTTTAAAATTCATTTTTATTATCCCAACTAATTATTTAATTTTAAAATATTTATTTATTTATTTTTATTTTTTTTATATTTTTTATTTTGTATTAAACAAACATATCTATTCTTAAAAAAAAAAACCTAATTAAAACTTTAGCATTTTATTTTATTTTTAGGATTATAAATTTCTAATAAAATAAATCTCTAAACAAAATAAAATAAATAAGGATAAATAAAAAAATAAAAAATCGACTTACCTGAATGGGGGTAGGACTGGGTCGTCGGGTCGGATCGAATAAGGGCGGGGGTTTGGGAGGTCCTCATAGGCAGCATTCTGGTTTTCGTTTTTGTCGATTAGGGGGTGTTTCCAAAGCTTCTAATGACGAGGAACCCAATGGTGGTGGTGATTTTCTTCCGAAATTGCCTCCAATGGTGGTTTAACACTTGATTGGCGGTCGCGATAGGAACTCCGACGAGCTCGAATCCTATGTGTTTTCACTCTCTCTCTCTCTTCTGATCGGTGCTCTAGCTTCCTTGTGTCGTGCTCTATTTATAGGCATAAGAAATCGAGCTGAATAAGCTCAGATTTCCTTCAATTAGCACAAATTAAATTTTCATTGAAACCTATCTCCGTTTTAGTTTGATTTGTGTAAATATTTGATTTTTTTGCGTTTTGATTTTAATTGAATGATGTTTATCTTTTTCATTTAAAGATTTAGTGGATTTGTGCAAAAAATCACATCAAAACGACGGGATTTTGATTTCCATGGCCGATGAGCGTTCGGATGGAGGTTGAAGACAATCACGCACCTAACGCGTGCGCTCCCTCCATCCAATCAGATGCTACACGTGTCTTGGTAAAAAAGAAAAAGCAAAACACATGGATCTGCTTCCCCCATGATTCGAACCTACGATCGAGCCTCCCCCCCTTTCTCCTGCGCATGCACGTGCATAGGGCCATAGTTCAATCAGCTTAGCTAGCCAAATTCTTGGTTTATTTATTTTTTGCAAATTGCAAATGAGATGCAATTTTTATTAATTTTAAATATTATTTTGAAATTTAAAAATTTGTAAAATTTTTTAAAACCCTTTTATTATTATTTCTACTATTATTTTCCAAAAATTTGAGATTTTTTTCTATTTATTTTATTTTTTCTTTTTTTTTCCTTTATCTCTACTAAATAGAAGAAAAAAAATTAAAAATTGAACATTATTAATGTTTAAAGGGGGAAAAAAATTTTGGTGTTTACAAGTAAAACACAAAATTATATATATATTTAGATAAAATTTGGATTATTAATATGTTTTTTAATACGTAATGTTTCCCATAGAAAAATATGTAATTGAAATTATTTTTGTGATATTAAATTATCACTATGTTTAATATATGATATAGTGGAAAACGTAAGAGTCATATAAGGATTTTTTTTTTTTAATTTTATGATATTAGATTACCAATACATTTTTTAATATAGTGTATACGTCATGGTATATATGAAAATATGTTGTTTTGATGTGTAATATATTGGCATAAGTAATAAATGTTAGGAAACATGTATTAAAATTATTTTCAATGATATTAGATTATCATATATTATTTAATATGTGAAATAGTGGTATATACAGTAGCTATGTAACAAGAAATATTATAGATTATTTTTATGATAATTAGATTGTATATGTTTTTAATATGTAATATAGTAGTATAAGTAGTACCATATAAGAATATATATATTAAAAAATTATTTTTGTGAAATTAAATTACCAATAAATTTTTAATATGTAATATAACGTATCCATAAGGGACTATATAAGAAACATATAGTGGTATACAAAAACAACTATATAAAAAAGGAAAAATTATATTTTGTAATACTAATTACCAATTCGTTATTTAACATATAATATAGTTGTATATTAAATAATTATATTAGTAAAACATATATTATAAACCATTTTTTTATAATATTAGATTATCAAAAATATTGTTTATATGTATATAATGGTATATTAATAACTATCTAAGAAAACATATATTAAGTTTTTGGGAAATAGAATATAATTTTAAAAATTTTTTAAAAAAATTCTTTAAAATAACTAATTAGGAAAGTAAAAAAAAATATATCACTTAAAATTTGGTACTAATTTTAAGTTAGCCTAAATCAACACCTTAAGTGGCGATTTCATTTTTTGCAATTAAAACTTTTAGACTGTTTTAAAAATTTAAACACTTTTTTAGTGTATTTTTTAGATTACTTTTCTGATTAGTATTTTTTAGGATTATTTAAAAAAAATTAATACTACATTCCTTATCCGTCAGGTTTTCTTTGTGATGTATATATTAAAACATATTTTTTGTTATATTTATTATCATCGTTTAGTATTATATTATAGCGGTATATGTAATGACTATTATGAAGACATTTTTATTAAAAATTATTCTTTGCGAAAATTAGTTTAACAATACGTTGTTTAACATATAATAGGGAAAGGGGTTTTATTGCAATGACTATACAATAAAACATATATTGTAATTTGTTTTTTGTAACATTAGATTGCAAATTTATTGTAACTATGAAAAATAGAAAATATATGTAAAAATTTATATTAATATTGTTTTAAGCTGTATACGTAATACTTATCTAAGGAAACATATATTTAAAATTATTCTTAGAGATTTTTAGAATCCCAAATTTTTTTTTTAATATGTCATATAGTTGTATATGTAAAAACTACAAAAGAGAACACATATCGAAGTTATTTTTTGTGTTTATTAGATTATAATATATTTTTTTAATAAGAAACATATATTAAAAATAATTTTTCATGATACTAAATTACCAATATTTTGTTTAATTTATAAAATAATGGACATACATAATAATATATAAGAAAAATATATACTAAAAAGACTTTTTAGTGGTATTAAAACTCAATATTGTAGACATTATATATCTATAAAATTAAAAATTGAATACATTGTTATTTTATCTCCTATATAATTAATGTAATGTTTATTGAAAAATTTGTGAAGTTTTAATTTTTAAAGGAAAAATTAAATGTGTTTTAAAAATAAAAATCATTTTGAGAAGGAAAAGAGTAAAATAAAAAGGGAAAGAAACGTGGAAATGGATAAAAAAAAGTGAAAAAGAGAAGTATTTAACATTGATTTCTCATATATTCAATATTATAACAATTTATTTAAATTTATGTTATACGTATTAAGATTTTTTATTTGATATAAGAAAAGGAAAAACATGAAAGATATGATTTTTTTTCCTTACAATCAAATCAAATATAAAAAGATTTGAGAAATTCGTCTATCATAGAATGATTTAAAAAAAAATAAATAATAAATTCATCAATATAATATATAAGATCTCTATACTTATAAACCCAAAATCAATCTTTCATTCATTAAATCTCATTGATTAAGCCAACTTAACTATTATCAAATCTCATGATTAAATCTTTACAATCTCTATAAATTTAATCTTTCATTCATAAACTTTATCGGTTTTAAACCTACTTACCTATCAACAAATCTCATAAAAAAATCTTTACAACCCCTATATTCTTGGCGCATCTAATCAGTTAATCGACAAATATAAGACTTCATCTTCCACTTAGACTAGGATTCTTTTTCTTTCTCGCTCTGTCTATAAATATCAAAACTTTGATTTCACTTTCTCATTCATTAATCAAAACAAACAGAAAAGATGGAGAAGAGACGCAATAATACTGGAGGTGGCTGGCTGCCCCGGCAGGCCACTAGTGGAGATCGGGTGATACAAGAGTTGCATTGCAAAAATGCGAGAAAAAACACTTAGGCGGACATGACTTCGTCTTGTGATAGTGCTCATAGGGCTCTAGTGCTTGGGATAGAAGAAACCCTTTTGATGTTTATGATCAAAGTTTGTTGGATTGAGGAGTTCGGCTGTGCAAAATCAGGGGATTACTTTGGAGATCATTCAAGTCTTCTCGGTACAGAAGGTATAGAGAATTTATCTCTGGAATTATCGTCTATATCCCCCTGTTTAAAGATGATAAGAAAGGTTGCTTACTTGACTAGAAGGATCTATACGGGTTCTAAAAGAGATGAGATGATTCGATTTAAAAACAATACTCGTGTACTCCAGGTTTTATAGAAGTTCTTGATCAAAAATCAATTGTCTGAATTATTCAAATTGTAAAATCCCAGCTTATAGAGATGTCTATTAATGAACATGAGTAAGTTAATCTTTTTTTTTTCTTTTAAATTTAATAGCGTCTTATATTATGGGATGGATTTTGATATTATATAGTATAATTTTGTTTCATTGTTCGAAAATCTTGTGCTTATAATAATCTTTCTTTCTTTTTTTTTTTGGATAGATTTTTGGTTCGTCTTGGAATTAGTAAACCATGCTACCAAATTGCATGTGCAAATTAAGATCAAGAAGGGGCTACTTCCTGGCGTAGTTCGCATTGATGCAAAGTTCATGGGGGGCAAAATAATTAGCCAATGCACGAAGAAGTTTTCAGATGAAATCAATAAGGTAATGTGAAGCTATATAAATCTTTGTGTTGAGCAAGTGATTTCCATGCAATTACTTATTTATTTATTTTTTTCCCCTTTTGTTTGATGGGACTCTTCATTCTCTTTTAGTTGAACGGTTTTCAAAACTAAAAAAAAAAAAAAAAAAAAATCTTTTTAATACATGTAACTAGCTTTCGAATCTAATTTTTCCCCACATATAAAGCTTAGAAGTAGATTGTCCTATTGAGTTCTAATCTTTATAGTGCATATGATTATTTAAATTATTTATAATATGATTTATAATATAGCATTTATTTGATATCAAATCCATCTTGTATACAATGCAAATATATAAAAGTTGGATTTTAGTGGGAGTGAGAAAAAGAGGAGATGTTATAGGGAGATGTTTTAGCTAGATAGAAATTTAAAGTATAGTATCATTCACAAATTGTACAATCACTACACAATTAGAAATTCTACCATCTCAGTAACTTTATTATCGTTTATCAATTTATTTAATTTCATAATAAATTAAAAATTTGAAAATAAAATTATTAATATGTTTTATGTTCAAGAATATCGAAATCCCACTTTAAAATTGAGTTTAAATTTTAATAAATATACATGAGTTTGAATGATTTTTTTACTTTGCTAACCTATATAATATATAATTTTTTTTAACACTTTTTAAATAATATTCGAACCCCATTATTTCTCATAAGAATAAACACATGTAAGACTTGAGTGTTTTTCTCAAAGCCCCTAACTGTCATCCTCTCTCTCTACCTCAGTTAAAACCTAAACTAGACACAAAAACAAAGACAATTTTGATCGCAACCTCTAATGTTCCCCAATTGAACCCTAATCTTGCCTAGTTTATTCAAACCCTAAATTAAATACAAACCTTTGGCTAAAGTTGATTCCTTAACTAGGATCAATGCCTGAAATTAATTGTTAATTATCATCAACGGAAGTTAAAATTGCACATTTAAGATCGTTTAAAACTATTCCCTTATAGAGAACTCCAAGTGCTCCACTATAATGTCCAAAGATTTTTAAAAACCTAAAATCAAGTATTTTTGGGGTTTCACAAGTTTATGAGTCTTATGTAACTTATTTTAATTATACACTAATTCTTAATGGGATGGAACAAACTTGGATTTAACAAAGTGAATAAAAATACATAGGTTAGCACAATGAAAAAATACAAAACTTAAAAGCACAATTGTATAATATGTGTGTATTGTAATTAGCCTAATCACATTTGATGATTTATAATGTTACTTTCTTAATCTACTATCTTAATATGATGTGATTTTTAATTATCATATCACGTATTTATGTGTTTGCATTTTTGTTGAAAACAATATCCTTTAAGCTAAGGATAGAATGAGTATGAGGTGATGTTTGATATCTTTTGTATTGTAATGGCAAGGATCATTCTTGATAAATTAAGGCCTATCATGTGCTTTATATTTATTGTTTAATTTGCTTTTTTTTTTTTTTTCGTTGTAGCCCCTCTATTGTGAGATAGCCAAGCACATTTGCATAATCGCAAAGGACCAAGTTGGATATGGTCAGGTCATTAAACTCATTGAAGATCCTAAAAGGAGGTCTATTGATGACATATTGATGCGGATATCGGAAAATGCTTTACCCCTAGCCGAAGACAGTATGGGTTTTTGCTTCTAAAATTATCATTTCATTTACTGATTACAAAGAGATAACGAGAATCTTTAGCATTTTACTTATATAAAAGTGTTTGTATTTTCAGCAATTTCGTGTTCAAAAAGTTATGGATTTGAGAATTCCCAAAAGTGACCATGGATATTCTAACACAATTGAAGGGTATTTCCCTTCTCTTTTTAGAAAATATGGTATCACGTTGTGGAGAAGTGCTTGCAAATCTCACATGCATCAGGACAAGCGAAGAAATCATCTTAGTTGCTCCAAAGCCCAGATTTTTCAGCACTTCTTTCAGTAGTTATGGAAACTTTGTGATCCAACGTGTTTGGGAAGTTTCAATGGTTTGATCATTATTGTACACGCAGTATAATTATCTTCTATAAAGTATTTTTGAATATAACCACTGACTTATAAGCTAAATGAGTTGTCTTCTTCAATGACTTGTAGTCTTCGGAGTGCATCATGAAGTGCTGGTGCATCTAATTCAAAAACATGCTTCAGAGCTGCGTCATTAATCTACATGGCAGAAACGTGCTTGAAAGCTTAAAGATTGCAGGCGAAGGTGTCATCATGCACTTGAGTGAACAAAGGGTACAAATATCATGTACACCATGTGCATAAACGTTGTTCTTTTATTATGAATTAGACTTTGAAAATTTTGTGGCAAGTATTGCAATGTTCTAGTAAGAAATTATAAATACTCTATTTTCTAGTTTATATCAAAGATTATGTTCTGCCTTTAAATTTTTTACGAATAGTAATTTTTAAATTTTTTGTTTGTGTTAATAATTTACATAATTATAGTTTTTAGTAACGGCTCATTACATGGAACATATTTTACTGTGTGAGTAATTGGGAGTAATTGCTAAGGTTCTTTCTTTGTACTTTTGAATTAACAATAATAAAATTATTTTTATTTTACTTTTCCTCTGTGTGTATATACACAGAAGTAATATATGTATGTATAAAAGTTCCTCACAAAATATAAGCATGTGTGGATTAAAAAAAAAGATATTTTATTGGAAATTTCTTTAATTTTGTTCTTGTAAATTAAAGAGACTAACATCATATATGTTAAGGGTAGTTTTAAGGGCTGGACCCCGCAATAAAGCATAAGCTTAATTTAGAGGATTTGAATTTAATTTTTATGACATAAAGTATTTATTAAATGTTGAATGAATATAAGGGAATGACGTATATTGAAAATCTTCTTAATTGTGCCAAATTCAATTCAATGCTATATTTAAATTTTATATTTGATTCACATATGTTGAAATTTTATATTTGAAAAATTATCTGACTTATATCTATTTGTTTTTGTTCAAAAATAATGTCCAGATGAAATGCCTTTTTTTTTTTAAAACTATCATAATTATGTAAAGATGGTGATTGGGAAAAAGAAAAAAGGAAGATTAGAAAACGTGCTAACATAAATAATACAAACAAGATGGGGAAAAAAAGAAAAAGAAAAAGACAAATCGAAACCCCTTTAAAAAGAAAAATTTCATGAATTTGCACTCCTATATTTTATTATGCAAAATTTTATAATTAACATTCAAAAATATAAAAAGTCTCTTTTTATGGTTTTTATCGCGTTAACTACATTCATTCACGGCACCCAAATGCTCCCCCCAGGAAGAACCTTCCTCATTTTTCCATTTATGCCGACAAAATTTTGTTTCTTTTTGTTTAGGTAGAATTCAAACTGCTAAGGGGAAAAAAACAAGAAAGAAAAAAATTACATACAAGAATAGAGTATGATCAAGTTAGAGAATAACATTTTTTGGGCTTGGCCATAATATGGCTAGCGGAGGTAAACCAGCCTAAACACACCAAGAAAACATTCAACGACACCCACTTAATTGAAATGATGCACATAAATGGGGGAAGTGGGAACCCATTTTCCAAAATGGATTTAGTATAATATTCTATGAATGATTAGTCAATAACATAAAAACAATTTTGTTGAGTAAAAATCAAATTAAAAAGCATTCAAATTTAAGCTTTGAGCTCGATCTTAAATTTTACTGTAATCAACATTTTTAAAATTAA
>JBBMOL010004063.1:0-12297 GCA_037954665.1 Laguncularia racemosa | reverse complement strand
TTTCCCAGGTTGATCCAATCCGTTCCACTTCATGATTGCCCCCAATTTTTTTTCGGCTTCATGGACAACCTTTTCAAACCCGAAGTGCTTCCTTGAATCGTTTCGTCGTTTTCTTGTGTCGTTCCAGGCGGCACTTCAAGAGGATCCACATTCTTTCTTCCGGCTTGGACTCTCATCAGGATTTTATCAGATGATGATAATGATAGTAATGGGAGAGTAATGATAGTTTTGATTATTTATTTTATTGACAATGAAAATGATAGTAATGGGCGAGCTAATGACAATGATAATGATTAGTAACGGGAGAGCTAATGATAGTTTTGTGATTTGTTTTGCTTTGTATTTTATTACTTTATTATAAAAATTTATGCGAAATGCTTTTTATATTAGCACTACCATTTATATTGTAGTTTTATGCACTAGTATAACGATTTATATTAATTTATCTATTTTGTAAGCTTTAACCTAAGGGTTTATGATTTAAAACCGTGCTAAATTTATATTTTTTTTCCATCTTATATGAAGTTTTCAATTTCCTCACAAAGTGATTCCCTTTACAATTTGTATCAAAAGTTGAATTTATGATCCTTTATGCAAAGTTAGGTTTTATTGTCATTTAATAACTTATACTTTACAATCGAAGAGGTAATTTACTTTATGACTAACTAAATTATGAATTAGGAAAAATTAATACCTTTTTAAGTCAAATTTTGACTAAGTTTATAATTTAATTTAAATTTATATTTGTAAATCTGATTTAGAAAAAGTAAATTATTACTTGATTGTTTTGTATAATAGCTTACACTATAAAAATAGTTTTATTGTTGTAATTATTTTTTATCATTTCAACATTCCATTCATGTCCTTTATTATTAGATAATTTGTAAAAATAATATGCATGACTTCACATAAGTACATGTTAGTGTCTTGCATGTGTGTATGTCATGGGCTCTTTCCTCAAACCCATATTACTCTTTTGTAATTGTATATGGAGGTCTATTAAGTGTAAAGTCCACGACTATGGCCCAGTCCATTTCTAAGAATATTTTGGAAGAATCTAGATACTTAAATAAGTGGAATAGTTGGTTAGGTTAGATTTTGATTGTATCATAATTGTTAGATTGGAATAATTTTGACCGTCCATAGATGGAGGTCTCTTTTTATATAAAGGGGACTCCCTTTCATCTATTTAAAATACCCAATGCATTTAAGTTCAATGTTATTTCTTGTAAAGTTTCTCTTTCTAAATGGTGCGATACTTAAGTTGTTGTTGGTAGGAAGGTTGATTTAACCTTTCAGTAAGAGTGCTAAAGTATCTAAGTGCCATACGTGAGTAGAGAAAACACTCTACACAAAACAAGTGTTATCAAAGCCATGTTTCCAAGTAGGAGATGAAGGGGAAGTTTGTGTTTGAATTCCTATCTAAAATATGTTGGAAGCCCATTAACTCCTATAGGGGATAAAGAGTTTGCTTTATAAGGAAGGTCCATGGACGTAGAGCTTTAATGGAAGCTAGGGTGGCTTGAGTGAAGCTAACTACAACTAACATGATGGATTGAGTTTAGGGGTTGATGGAAGTTTAGAGAAACTGGAGAAGGAGCTATCAAACAAGATACTAACAAATGTGAATCAAATCTCAAGTGATTTATAGAGAAGGGATGTTGCCTTCAAGGAGATGGTGAAGTCCATGAGGAAAGAGCTAGAGGAGTAAAGGGGCTAGGTCAGCAACACTTTGAGGCTAGGTATAAGCTGGCCCATGTGAGGGTGATGGCATAAGTGGAGGTGCCTAAGCCCAAGAGTTTTAGTAGGTCCAAGAATGCAAAAAATAAACAACTTTCTCTAGAATCTAGAGTAGTACTTTGATATGATTAAGGTGTTGGACAATGCATTAAGGCTAAGGGTGGCTCTAATGTTCTTAAACAATGTGATTACCCTATGGTGAAGAAGATGATTTAATGGAGCCGAACGGGGAGCTAGAGTGATCAAGGCTTAGGAAGAATTTAAGGCCCAGCTAAGGTCCCAAAACTACCTAATTAATGTCGAACAGGAGGCTCGATCTAGGCTAAGGCGATTGGAATATATGGTGTCCATTCGAGAGTATATACAAGAATCTTTAGAGCTGCTATTAAAGGTTGCCAAACATTAGTGATCGGGAAGTAATGTTCACTTTTTTGTGATAGCCAACAGGAGTAGGCCTAAATGGAGTTCGAGACGAAGAGTCTAGACTTTGGCCTAAGCTTAAGAAGGAATGATGGTTAGATTGGCTCAATAAGGTAAACTACTATGGAAGAGATTGAGCGATCTAGGAGGAGGCTGTCATGTTTCTTGTGTGAAGGGGCACATAAGTTTAAGGATTATCTGATTCAGGATTACCTAGCAATCCTAGTTGCAAAGTGTATTTTATAGAATAAGTGGGAGAGTAAAAAAGTTTATGTACTCAACTAGAGAAGATTAATTCTTTGTGATTGTAGATGAACCACTGTACCATTAGCATTACACCAATAAATTTGTTCACTTAGATGAACCATTATACCATTGGTGTTACACCAATGGATTTGTTCACTCTTCTTTATTTGATATTTCTTTCACTTATTATGTATTTTGTTATTAGGAAATATAATCCAAATCTGGTTCTAACATGTTGCTTGCAGTAGGTTAATTGAGCCAATATGTGGAATATCTTTCCACTATTGGTCAATGCAACCTTCGCAAGATAATGCCTAGAAGATAAAATGCAAATCAACTTAGAAGAGAAGGATGATTTTGTAAGTGAAGAAAGTGAGGTCGAAAATAATAAGTGAGGAGGTTAAGTTTGAAGGAATAAAAGGATGAGCCATTACAATATAATATTGAGTTGGAACTCAAGTTGGAATTAAAGCTCAAACATAAGCTCAACAGCTTATAATTTTAAGCTCACTTAGACATTAGCACCAGGCCCGATCTGAATTGGACAAACAAGTCCAAATTGGAAACTTGCTTTGTACGGTTGGTTTTGGAATCATTGGGTTCAACTCATCTAAAAAATAATAATAAAATAATTAATTAAAATTTTAAAAATAATATAATATTAAAAATTTAAATTATATTTCCATTAAAAATTAATTTCCATTCAAAATATTTAATATGTTATTATTATTATCAACATAAGAAAAAAAGTATGAAAAGAGTATATGTAATTAGATATTTATAGAATTCATTCAGAGGAAGTTCCTATTTTTTAGCGATGTGAAACTAAAACTAATTTTCACCTTTTGATTTTATGTTGTAAACTTTTGTTTCGCATTGTTAAGATGATAACTTAATTTGAATATGATTCTATAGAAATAATTACAAATCCTTTTCAAGTTTTTGCAAAATGTACTAAAAACTATTAAGAGTTTTGAACTCATAGTCATTTTTAAATTATATATTTTTAATTTAAAAAAAATTAAGGCCAATTCATGAGTTCGAAATTGGCTCAAAATCAAGTTTATTGAGTCTAAGGCCAATTCCCCATTTTAAAGACCCAAGTCTGAGTCCCAGTTTGGCTTTAGGCCTCATGACCACATCTAAGCTCACTCACAAACATTTTTTTCTAATTAAAATGATATGAATGTTAAAACTCAACTAGAGACTCAACTTATATGTAAGTTCAACTCGAACTCAATTAGGTTCATTAACTTATTTATCAAATATCATAAAGTTTGAGCTTGATTTTATAAAACCACTCAAGTCACTCAAGCTTGAGCTCAATTCATCTATAATCAAATTAAACTAATGTGAAAATCAAGCCAAACTTGAGTAGACTGAAAGTAGGTTTGAAATATTTATACCCCTATAAAGATAAAGGTTAGAGAGTTAATTTTCAACTAATCGATGGTTTTTGGATGTATTCCAACTATTCATTATCATTTTATTTGGTGGTAAAATAGTGAAATAGAGTTTGATTTCTAAACATTTAAAGATCTAAATACTCAACTTTCATAACAAAAATACTAGACATACATGGACTAAATGGAAAGAATGTGTTTGTAATTTATCTAAATCTTTATCAACTTCTTACTATCATTATGGTGGAAAGATTTATACTAATTTTCATTATTAAAATTTTAAAATATATCTTTTATGGAGGTTAATTTAAATTTATACAATTGCAAATTGGTTCTTGTAATTTAGCCACTAGAAATTAGTTATCGGAAGCTAGCCGTTGAAAACTTCTATGTATATAGTTATAGAGGCACATTTAGCATATTGGGGATCTTGAATAACCCAACCACTAGATCATCATACCTCAAGGTGATGAAAGATTAATATGGCATTTGATTTCCCAGGAAAGTTTAAATCAAAATTCCCTACTAATATATTAGAGGAGGATATGATTCATAATTGTTTATTCAACTGTTTGGTTCACTAAAATTTAATAGTATATAATACTTATTCAACTGTTTCTTAAAAGATAAAAAAAGAAGAAGAAGATATGACATGGTTTTCGATCCAGGGGTTAGAATATTTTCTCTGCCTAAGCATGCTCTGCTTCTCTTTCCCTAGTCCATGTGTAAACACCCCATTTTTGCCCTAGGAATCAATAGTTCTCAATAATAATCAATTTTCAAAATTTTTCCTAATTTTTCCCAATTTTTTCTTAATTTAGCATAAATAATAAAAATATTCAAAAAATAAAAATAAATAGGAAAACACTTCAATTTTAAAAAAATGATTTTAGAAATAGCAATAATAAATAATAAATAATTTTTACAAATTTTTGAAATTTCAAAAAATACAAAAAAATAAAAAAATTTGCATCGTATATGTACAATTTGCGATGTAAATAAAAACGGGAAATTGGGCCAGCTCAGCTGGCTCGTGTGTGCGCATGGGAACCGTGTGAAGGCTGAAGGTCGCGAGTTCGAATCCTCCCCCGAGCGTTCTGTTCAAATTTTTTTTTGCCTTTCGCCTGGAGCTGCCACGTGGCAGCATGTGATTGGCCGAGGGAAGTCACGCGCGTCGCGCGTGATCGTCTTCTTCGCAAGCCCAGCCGGAGAAAAATCTGGCAGAAGTCCGACGAAGGCGAAATCGACCGTTTTCTTTTTAATCTTCTAGATTAAAGTCAAGATAAGGCTAAATTCATCAGATAAACCAAAGGAACACAAGAGATTAACATCAAATCGCCGGGATAAAATTGAATCCAAAAAACGGAAAAATATGGGTTTATCCAAATAAGAGGATTTGAGCATATCCAAGAGGAGTTCGAGATGCCTATAAATAGAGGAGAGCAGGAGGAAGCCAAAGCACGAAGAAAGAGAGAGAGAGAGAGAGAGAAAGGAGCAAATCGGAGTACGCCGGAGAAGCTTGGAGCCGCGACCATCGATCGGAGTTGAAACCACCGCAAGGAGACGTTCTGGGAGTGAACCGCCACCACCATCGGACTCAGGACCCTTGAGAAGCTAGGATTCGACACCTCACCCGCCGCAAAAAAGCCACTGGAACGCCCTGTCCGACCGACCCGACCCGACCCATGCTCCGACCCGGATCCAGGTAAGTCGGATTTTTCCGGATTTTTTTATATATTTATTTTATTTAATTAATTAATTTTGTTTATTTATTTATTCCGAATTTGTTATTTATTATTTATTATTTGTTTAGTTATTTATTTATTTGTTTTTGTTTATTTTCAATAAATAGGAAAAATATAGAAATTAGATTTTTCTAGAATGAAAAAAAATGTAGAAAAATAAATAAAAAAATAAAAAAAATAAAAAATAAAAATATAATAAAATAATAAAAAGATTAGGAAAAATAATAATAAAACTTTAGATTCCAAAATAGGATAGATAATAACTTAGGATAAAATGTTTTAGCATAAAAATTATAAAAAATTATAAAAATCACAAAAAATTCCCAAAAATCACAAAAATTCCAAAAAATCACGAAAACTAATGAAAAATTCAAAGAATCATAAAAATTAAGTTTTAGCACTTAGAAAAATTATTTTCTTCAAATAAATCAAAATTGATGTTTTTCCCTAAAAATCATTTTCAAAAATAAGATTAAAGCTTAGGCTTAAAAATTTTTAGAAAATCCAAAAAATGGTAAAAACATAAATCAAAAGAGATTTCAAAATTAAAATTCACCAACACACTTAAAGTTTTTCAGAAAAGCGAACTACGGCTTGTTGATCCTGAGTAGCAGGTACGTAGGCACCCATTCGGGTCAACCCACGAAATGAATGAAAAATCATTTTCTTGAAATAATTCAAAAACATAATAAAAAGTAACAGAAACACAATGAAACACATTTCTAAAGATGAACAATTTTAGGAGATGAGGTGGTCACTGTAAAGGTTTTAATAGGTTAGCCTCCAGACTTAGAAACTCTGGTTTTCCCCTTTCCTCTTTTCATAAAAACGAGAAGAGGAAAGAACGACGACTAGTAATCCAAATTAAGACTAATCCGCTCCTTTAGTCTTAATTCAATTTTCCCAACAACAGTTGGGTGGCGACTCCAAAAATTAAACGAAATTCCTAACTCAAGTCGATGATCTAGATTAGATGAGTATAGGGTCTAGTTTAGATCGGATTAGGAATGAGAATTCAAAAATTAGACTCGACACCATGTACTTAAACATTAAGCCCAAATAACAAAATCCTATATCCACTTTATTTAGTACCATGTTTAATCAGAATATCGAGAGTGGCTTTTTATTAACAAATGTACAAAGCAAGATTATGCACCTGTCTTCTTTTTATAAATACACTAACAACTATCAGGTAGAATTAAATTCTTATACAATGTTTTAATAAAACATAAATTTTTTTTTTTTGGCTATATGGTTCTTATCAAGTATCACGAATGCAATATGTTATCAAAACCTATTAACTAACATATGTGTGTTTAGTCATATGTGGCAAATTAGAGACTATAAATAGCTGCTGAGTTGATTTATGAACATCTATATTTTGTGAACGCATATGATATATTTTTCTTTGTACCACAAAGTATGATTATTCATAAAATTTATATTCCTAGAGTACAAAACATGAAATTTTTTAGAGCCGATTAATTAGAGTTTGTACTGGCATGACATCTTTAATAGTATGAACACACACCATAGATGCACGCATATAAAACAAGGCAGATCAAACAAAAATAAAGACTATCATAAGAGTTGGAAACATTTCGATTTTTATATTCTTATTCACAAGAATTTAATCTAATTTCATAAAGCGGAGGGTGTAATATATACAAAAATGAAATTACAAAGCAAAGAAAGTTTACTAATTTACTAGAACAAATCTTCAAGTATATTTGTAAATAAGAGGCATAAATTAGAGAATTTAAACAAAAAAAAAGGATTTATAGATATTAATATATTGCATATTTAAATAAATAGCATACAAATATCAATAATATTTAAATACATAATAATAGTAATATATAAAAAAATGCCATTCATTATATTTACTTATTAAAATTTTATTATACTTATTTATTATTAAACAATCTATATATAGCATGTTAATACAATTAAACTTGTCTGATTTTGATGCAGCGAGTTAACGTAGAGAACCTAGAGAATCACTCAACGAATGAATCTCACAAACACACAATGGTTGCGCACAACCCGTTAAAAGAGAGAAGCCTCTCACGAAATATATTTCAAATATAAAATAAGACGTAACCCTAACTCGTCTGACAAAAGGGTATATATACTCCCCCGTAAAATATCTAAAAGGAGAAAATCTAAGCGTACACATGGAAATAAATAATAAGATACACGTCTATGCTCTGTCGCATACACGGCCGTGCCTCTAGGCCGTGTATGTTTCTGGGCGTATGGCGATTGCAATACACGGTCGCATATACGGCCGTGCCTTTAGGCCGTGTAAGCTTCTGTGAGAATTTTACTGGAACACACGGGTCACATACACGGCCGTGTCTTTAGGCCGTGTAAGCTTATGTGAGAATTCTATTGGGACACACGGCCGTGTCTCAGGCCATGCCTGTACCCGTATACTCTTCTGTGTTCTCCATGATGTCCCGTGTATAATTATACACGGCCGTGTTCTTAGGCCGTGTATTCTTCTATGTTCTCCATGTCCGCATCATTCTCTCCCATCAAGGAAGAACTCGACCCCGAGTTCTTTATAGGATATAGCGCCTCCTCGTCGGGAAAGAAAGGAAAGATATCCGCGATGTTGAATGTCCTTGAAATGCCCATAGTGTTCGGTAAACCAACCACATAAGCATTATCATTGATTTTCTACACAATCTGGTACGGACCGTACTTCTTAGGTTGAAGCTTGTTGTATTTTCCAACAGGGAACCACTCCTTGCGTAAAAAGACCATAACCTGATCGCCTACTGAAAACACTCGTCGCCTTTGATGCTTGTCAGCTGCAGCTTTGTATTTAGCATTAGAGTGTTCAATCTTCGCCCGGACCTCTGCTGTAATGTTCTGCCAACTATCCACGAGGTTCTTGGCTGCTGTGTGAAACTCAGTACCCCTTGGAAGCTTGATCAAATCCACAGCATGATTAGGGGTATTGGTATAGACAATAGAGAAGGGAGACTTGCCTGTTGTTCTGTGAACGGCACTGTTATAAGCAAACTCCGCCTGAGCCAATGCCACGTCCCATTGCTTAGGTTTCTCACCATAGATACTCCTAATTAGATTGCCCAAAGTTCGATTTGTTGCTTCTGTCTGACCATCCGTTTGTGGATGAGCGGTGATGCTATAGTTCAAGGAGGAATCAAACAGCTGCCATAAGGTTCGCCAAAAGTGGCTTAGGAATTTGCTGTCTCTGTCTGAAGTAATAGTTTTAGGCACCCCATGGAGGCGTACCACCTCCTTGAAGAACAACTTGGCAATGACCTGAGCATCAGCGACATTCCGACATGGGATAAAATGGGCCATCTTGGAAAACCTGTCCACCACAACAAAAACAAAATCAACGCCTCGTTGGGTACAGGGCAATCCCAGGACAAAGTCCATGGACATATCCTCCCATATGTTATCAGGAACAGGGAGTGGCGTGTAGAGGCCAGTGTTTTGGGCCTGACCCTTGGACGTCTAGCATGTATAACACCGTTGCAAAATCCTCCTAACGTCACGCCTCAAGTGTGGCTAGTAGTATCTAGCACTGACTGCAGCAATGGTCTTATCCCTTCCCAGATGACCTGCCAATCCACTCCCATGTAAGTCACGGATCAACTTCTCCCTCAGGGAAGACTCTGGAATATAGAGTTGATTTCCCTTTATTAAGTACCCATCATAAATATGGAAGTCACTGCTAGGCTGTTTATCCCGACACATCTCCCAAGTATCCTTAAAATCATTGTCAGTCCCATACAGGTCTTTCATATGTTCGAACCCCACCACTTCAGTATGAAGTGTCACCAACAAACTGGCTCGCCTACTCAAAGCATCTGCAACTTTATTGTAGACTCCCGATTTATGTTTCAACTTAAACGGGAACTTTTGCAAAAATTAGATCCATCGTGCATGCATATGTTTGCTAATCCTGGTCTGATTATTCAGGTGTTTAAGGGCATCACAATCAGAATATAGTACGAATTCTTTGCCCACTAGGTAATGTTCCCAAGTCCTCAAAGTACGCACTACTGAATAAAACTCTTTGTCATAGGTGGACCAATTTCGCCTAGACTCGCATAACTTTTCACTAAAGAAGGCAATGGGTTTCCTTTCCTGAGATAGCACCGCCCCTATTCCAACTCCGCTTGCATCACAATCGACTTCAAACAACTTATCGAAGTCAGGTAATGCAAGAACTGGTGCATTACACAACTTCTCTTTTAATAACCCGAAACTACCTTCAGCTTCATCACTCCACTGGAACTTCCCTTTCTTCAGGCACTCAGTCATAGGTGCAGCAATGGTGCTGAAGTGCCGAATAAACCGTCTGTAGAAACTTGCTAACCCTAGGAAACTCCTCAATTCACTTACTGCTTAGGAATGGGCCATTCCCTAATAGCTCTTACCTTCTCATTATCTACAGTAATCCCATCACCACTAACGACAAAGCCCAAAAACAGCAACCTCCTAGAGAGGAATACACATTTTTTTCAAATTCACAAAGAGCTTGTTCTCCCTCAGAACCTTCAACACTTCCCTCACATGACTAATGTGTTCCTCCTTAGTTTTGTTATAGATCAAGATATCGTTGAAGTAAACTACTACAAACTGATCAGAAAAGGGTTTAAGTACCTGATTCATAATGCGCATGAAGGTGCTTGGGGCGTTGCTAAGGCCAAAAGGCATGACCATCCATTCATATAGGCCCTTTTTGGTTTTTAAAGGCCGTCTTCCACTCATCTCCCGGTCGGATTCGAATCTGATGGTAGCCACTTCTCAGATCGATCTTGGAAAAGAAGTTAGCCCCACTCAAGCAATCTAACATGTCTTCCAACCTTGGTATTGGGAATTTGTAGCCGATGGTAATTTTATTGATTGCTCTGCTGTCAACACACATACGCCAACTCCCATCTTTCTTTGGGGTTAATAAGGCGGGTACTGCGCAAGGACTCATGCTCTCCCTGATGAACCATTTCTGGAGTAGTTCTTGCACCTTCCCTTGCAATATTTCTGTCTCTTTTGGACTCATCATATAATGTGGAAGGTTAGGTAGACTAGCTCCTGGAATCAGATCAATGTGATGCTGGATGTCCCTCATGGGAGGTAATCCATCAGGTAGCTTCTCGGATGTTATCTCCTTAAACTCCTTCAATAGCTTTTTCACTCTGTCAGGCAATTCTTGAGCACTACTCTGTGCCTTCCTCCACTGTCATCACCTGTCAAACAATTAGCGCATGGACTGTCTGCGCCTCCTTAATTGCTTCCTCCATCTCCCTCTCAGATTGGGTGATAGTGAGGAAGGAACGCCCTTCCGTTTTAGAAGCTTTAGGGTGGTGTGATACTTTGAGAGGTAGAAGAGTGAACTTCACCCCATCATTCTCTAAACCGGTAAACATTCTCCCTTCCTTCATGCTTGGCATCAACATCAAAGTGCCACGGTCTCCCAAACAGAAGATGGCATGCATCCATATCCACGACGTCACAATAGACCTCATCACCTATACTTCTCTATAGAGAAAGGTACCCTGCATCGCTCGGTGACTTTTATCCTTTCAGCTACTTTAATCCATCCAATAGTATATGGATTCGGATGTTTTTCGGTCGGCAAGTTCAATACTCTCACCGTTTCTCCCACCAATGATGTTCTCGCTAACTCCCACTATCTACAATCAAATCAAACACCCTACCATCGACAGTACATCTAGTACGGAACAACTGATGCCTTTGGGTCTTCTCATCACACTTTGGTACTAACATCAGTTTCCTGATGACATATGTCTCCTCATCATCCTCATAGCCATCATCACCATACAACTCATCTCCTCCATCCGGTTCACAACACACCTCATCCTCCTCTCTATCAATAACATTGACTGGTCTCCTACTGGGGCACTCATTGGAACGGTGGCCCGGTTGATTGCACTTATAGCACTTTCCAATAACTGATTTAGTATAAGGATTGTTTTGTTTAGGGTGCCTCCCTAGTCTCCATTGTCCTCCTGCTTACCCCTCTTCTTCTCTCTCCTCATTAACCCCACCTGGTACTTCCGGGACAGCCTTCCCTTTATCCGTACCTACTGTACTGAACCCCTCGTTCTTAAACCTTTGGTTACCCCCATCAAACCTATTGGTCTTCTCTTGCAGCATCATCTCTACCCGAAGAGCCCATTGCATAAAACATGAACCCCTATCTTCTCCTTAATTTGCAACCTCAGCCCATCTAGGTACCTAGCTACCTGCTGTCCTTCGCTTTCCCTAAGATCATTCCTCTTAGCCAATCTTATGAATTCCGCCGTATACTTATACACTGTTCTCGGGCCCTGCCTACACTTCTGATACTGTTGAAACAGTATTTGTTCATAGTCAGGAGGTAGGAAATCCCTTTGAATCAATTGTTTCATCCTATACCACGTTTGCACCGGTTGCTTACCCTCTCTATATCGCCTATTCTGTAACCTCTCTCACCATGTCGAAGCCCCTCCTTTCAATCTACAAGCCACTAACTTCACCCTACGATTCTCCGGCACTTCCATATAATCAAAGAAACGATCTACCTCTGCCAGCCAATCTAATAAATCCTCATGTTCAAATTACCGGTAAAAGAGGGTATATCTACCTTTAATTGGAAATTCCTGGTGTCTCCTTGATCATAGCCATGGTGATTCCTACCATACCCACCACCACTGTATCCTCTCCGCTGTGGTTGCGGGTTTCCAGTAGCATCA
>JBBMOL010004062.1:0-12299 GCA_037954665.1 Laguncularia racemosa | reverse complement strand
AACTTGAAAATGAGTAAAATTAAGTACAAAATTAATAAAAAAATAATTTGCACCATAAAACTCTAATTTAAAAAATTAATTTTCTCTAGAAAAATTGATACAAATAAATGTATCATAAATTTGATAAAATTATCAAAACCAATTTAAATTAAAATTGAATTGAAAGGAGAAAAATTAATTTTTCCGAATCGAAAGGGCAGGGGTTTAATTACGCTCTGATACCCAAATGTAACCGCAACTAAATACAAACATAGAAAATGCAGCAAAATAGGGAAATCACTAACCTCTTCCATTGTTTGAATAGGGAGAGAACAAAACCGTCAAGTCCCGGAACCTCCAAGATCTTCAGAGCATTCAAAAACTCACAAATGGTAATGTGTTTTTTTATTGAATTTTCCATGCTTTGGGACCTTGAATCCAATAGCTATTTAAGAGAAACTTTCCATCAAAGTTTCTTAAAATCACGCTAATGGGTTAGGGGATAATATGGTTAATAAGGATTAAGTGGATAGTGGATCATGGGAAGGGAAAATTGTAGTTTGTGGTTCCTTAAAAATAGGACCACACTTCCAACATTCCAACACTTTTATGTCTGAATTGCTCTTTGGAAGTTGTTTTTTCACATGTAAGCTTACTTGATTGGCGGGAGAAGAATCTGCAAATTTAACTAAGTTCGGGAAGGAACCATGTTTTTGGGATTTTTGTGAGGAACAAAACCTATATCTCAATGGCAATTGTTTGTGGAAGCATAACTAAAATGAATAGGGTATTCAGTTTCCCAGGAAATGGAAGTCGTTTGGATACTCATCAGCTTCGTCGATATCTCCTAAAATTAGGGCAATTTTTAAATATTTTATCCTATATATACTTACTGAATTATGTCAACCTTTTCTTCTTCTTTTTTTAAACCAACTCATTGTTTAGATCTCCAAAACCTAAAAAAGCATACTTTTATGATTTTATTTTACTATTATATCTTCAATAAAAAAAAAAATTTTACTTATTACTGACTATGCTCATAATATCATTTAAACATCCTTAATAAATAAAGATCAATATTTTAAAATTTTTAGATATTAAGTCAATAATTTTTAAAAAATTTTTATCCTTTAAAAATCTTTAAAATTTAATTCTAAGTTTCTTAAAAGGTGTTTAATTTTTTATATATTATATAAAAGTTTTTATTGGATATAGATGTTAGGATTATATATAAAAAAAGACTTAAAATTTCCTGGGCAATATAAAAAGTAGATAGAATTTATTTTTAACGAACGTCCAGAATTGATTTTAAAAAAAAAAAAAAAAGAAGAAGGAAAAACTAGGACCTTATCGGAGGACCCATTCGGGGTTTTCCCCCTCGACAGCCCCTCCATTGCATAAGGACCCAAATGGGTCCTACCCTCTTTAAATTGGGGCCAAGGTACTCCGTCGGTGATGCTGTTAAGTAGTCATTGTTGAGCCTTTGGGCACGCTTTTTGTACACTATGTTTGAAAAGAAGGAAAATATTTGGACTGAAAAAAAGTTGAAGGAAAGCGTTAGAAAAAACTGAAAGTGACGAAATTTTTATTTTTTTTTTATTAAAGAAAAAAAAGGAAGGGGAAAGGAAAAAATTTGAAGGAAAGTTAATTATAAATATTTTTAAATTTATTAAAGAAACAAAAAAATTTAAAAATTTGACATTATTTTTATTTAAAGATTTTTTTTTTAATAATTTTATCCATTTTTCTTTCATTCTCTCCATCCTTGAAGAGAATGATTTTTGATGGAAATGTCATCGTGTTCCTTGAAGGTTAAAGATTCACCCAGTGATACTTAACACTTTGAATAAGCATGCTTTTTAAAATTGGCAAGGTGAGAAAGTCTTCCTTGGACCCTACTTAATTTGAATCTTCAAATGAAATTGCATTTCCACGTTAGAAACGCAGGGTCGCAGGCAAAGTTATTTTGGTCAAATTTCCATTGATGCTAGGAAAATAAGGAGATTCCTAAATTTGTTTGAAACAAATTAACTTCATCTTATATGCAAAAATTTACTATGAAGAAACCAACCCATGACGGGGGTATTATAAAAAACTGAAGAAATGTAATGATCGACTAACTTTGAATGGCTAAGTTTTATTTTAAAATTATTTTGGAAAGGATTTTAGTATTCTTTGAACCATTTAAGGGTAATTATTGAAAAAGTCGTCTCAAACTGCCTTAAAAAGACTAGTGGTTTGTGGTAAGGTTTAAAAAAAAAAAATTTAAAAAAAGAAAATATGATAGGGGAAGATTAATTCATTAATTTTTTTGTCAATTTAGTTTACAGAGTTCTTTTCAAATAATTCATTTTAATACCATCCCAACATTTAGGTCATGAAACAATGGTCTTTTTCCTTCACACAAATCTCTAGGCAAGGTTTATTTTTTGGATATCTTTTTTAAATTTTTCTTTTAGCTAAAATAGTGTTATTTTCCCCCAAAATTTACAAAATTGTTAAGGAACTTACATTAAAGATAAATTGAGAGTCTCTTTAAAAAAAAAATCTCATAATAGTTAGGAATCCCAAATGGGGTCCTTGAGAGTAACATTACTTTGATAAGTTTGATACTTAGTTCTTTATGCCATTCCCAGGTCAAGTACTCCTTTTGGTGATACATTAATAGCAAAAGGTCCTTACAAAAATTGAGGTCAATAATTTTGAGCTATCTACCCTTTTTTTTCTTTCTTTTTTTAAGTTTCAACAAATGTTAGAAGAAGCAACAGCAACAACTTTCAAATGGCTAGCATATTTTTTTTAACAAACTTAAAAATAAAGTAAAGTTCTTCAAGAACGATTTTTTTTTCTTTAAATCTTAATATTACACCATAGAAACGTTATAAAAGCCCTTAAATTGAATATATTCTAAATCTATTTTTTACCCAAGATGACCATTGTATTATTACCTTTATTATTTATCCAAAAATCCTTACATTTGTGTTCAATATCAATAAGAAATACTGTGGATTTTATAAGTTTTATTTCCATTTTGAGCCATTTCATTTCGTGTATTTTTAGCTCCTTTTACTTGCCCTCATCGCAATTACCAAGTAGAAGTAAAGGAGAACGTAAAACTACCTTTGGGAGTAGCGTCATTACTAATGGAAGAAAAAATACCGTGATATATATATTTATGTAAATTCTTAAAAGTTTTCCTTAATGCACTTGTTGCATTTTCCTATTTTAAAATATAAACATCATCTTTTACCGTGAAAATGTTAAAACAATCGTTTTTAACACAAGACCTATGAATTTACAAGTAATTCACCCGATAACGGTTCAAAACATGGCATAATAACAAACAAACAAACAAATAGTAAATGAAATTTTCCCTAGGGCTTTTTTTCAACTCTGTTTTAGGTCCATGGAGGATTCAGCAGTGCGTCCTCATTAAGATCATCAAAGAAGAGAAGGTCTCAATCCTACCGAAAATAAGACACAGGAATATGAGGAGACTTCCCCTGCTAGGTTTTTCTTTGAAGTTGATTTACCTCCATCATCGGCTCGTCTTGACACTATTTCTTCCTCTTTTCACTTGACTTTATTATCTGACTGTAACTTCTATTCAACTTCAACTAGGTTTAAAAACTTATTCGAAAGGTAAAAAGATAAATGACAAACTTTAAAAAAAGTTTATTATATTTAATTGCTTTTTGTCCTTTAAAATTTTGTTCATATTTGTTTATGTGCTTTTTTCAAAACAATCCTACTGAAACACATTTTGCAACTGTTTTAAACAATTTTTAAATACATTGCACGTAAATACTAAAGTAGGCATTTGGGAACCCAAGAAATCAAATTTTTTAAATTTTATTAGAACTCTGATGCAATTATGCATGGTGCAAAATTAACAAGAAAAGTACTCTAGTACCTATCAATTTCTAAGGGACAAGTTAGTTTCTTCATCTTTCAAGAAACAAAAATCAATTGCCCTATCTACTATTGAAGTTGAATATGTTTCTATAGGAAATTGTTGTGCATAGATATTAGGATTAGGCACAACTAATGGATTATGGGTTTGGTTTATAAAAATGTACCAATAAAATGTGACAATACTAATGCAATTAATTTAACAAAAAAATCCAATGCATCATTCTAAATCTAAGCATATAGAAGTTAAGCATCATTTCATTAGGGATCATGTAAATAGTGGAGAAATAAGTATAGAATATATATCATCCAAAAATCAATTGATTGATATTTTTACCAAGTCTTTAGGTAAATTAGAATTTAAATTCATTAGAAATAAGATTGGCATTTTTTACCCTTTTTTGTTAGATATTTGTGATGATGAATTATTTTTTTTAATATGCATAAGGAAAAAAAAACGTGCACATAAAATATGCTAAATAATAAAAATAATGATGAAACACATATCTAATATTTGTCTTATAAAAGCCATATTTTTCTCTCTCATCATACTTATCCGTATTTCAATTTAATAAAAGTTTCTCTCTCCTCTACTTTTCTCTCTCGTTCTCCATTATTTTATAATTCTAAAACACATTTTTTGTCATCATCTCTTACCACTCTTTCTCTATCGAAATCACCATGGCTCCAAGAAAATCATC
This sequence comes from Laguncularia racemosa, assembly GCA_037954665.1. Lineage (NCBI taxonomy): Eukaryota > Viridiplantae > Streptophyta > Magnoliopsida > Myrtales > Combretaceae > Laguncularia > Laguncularia racemosa. Next base: position 7,707 of record JBBMOL010004062.1, on the reverse strand, counting down.
AAGGATTCAAAATAAAAAAATTAAAAAAAAAATTCTTCTAAATATATTAATCTCGTAGATGAAAAACTAACTCAAAGAAACATTGTTAGTGAACCCATTCAAGATGAAAACCCTCACATCGAGAAGATAGACGAAGAAAATCAAAACATGTCAATTGAGAAACCTACTAGAAAAGAGAATGTTAGTGAAAAATCATAAAGAAGTTAGTAAATCTTCAAGCAAAAAAGGAAAACAATTTGAAAGTGTTGAAGGTTCTCAAAAGGATAGTACACATGAAAATGATGAAACCAAAGAATTGAAATTAGATGAAGGGGAGTTGGTAAACAATGCAAAAGAATCATCCTTCAAACAAAAAGAGTAGTTTCTCCGATGAAAGTGAATCTTGGGCCTTGAGAAAAGAGACTTGGTGCTTCTTTAAAAGATCAACCTTTGAAGGTAGACATTATTGAATTCTCATATTTGGGTTTTTTTTATTTTAAGAAGAATAGTCTATACTAGGATGGATTTTTAGATCATATAGGTTTTTAAGAAGATCTTTTATTTGAAAGTTCCTATTTTTGGAGAATTAGTTGTTGAACTTTATAAGAATATGGATGTGTCTAATAGAAAAATGTAGAATTCAAAAGTTTAGGAAGGGAGATCCGGATCACGAAAAAAGATATAATTGATTACTTTAGAATGGTTGATGTGAATGATGATCCTAAACTAATAAAAATGAGTAAGGATAAAATATTTACATACTTAATAATTAAATTAAGGTGTCAAAAGAACAAGGTGTGTTCATTCTTGATTTTGAATTAATTGTAGGAATCTTACATAAGGTAGTAATAAGTTGTATTTTACAAAAGGTAGTGCAACTACAATGATTAGGGAAGATGTTTAGCAATGCAAAGAGAATGAAGGTTGACATTGCTGCTCAAATGATCAAGCATTTGTGGAGAAATAAAGGGAATATACCTTATGACAATGTGCCTATGAAGCTTTTTGAATTCAAAAAAATTAGATTACCAATGTTTCTAAAGCACCACAATTAATCAAGAAAATAAGAGAAATTTTTTTAAGCACATGAGTATTCTTGTTAAAAATAAAGTTGTGGTATGCTAATGATAATGCACATTATGTGCATCCCCAACACAAAAGGAGAAAATTGAAGTTGGAGGACTTGAGTGCACAAATTGAGGGGAAGAATAAAGATAATGCAAATGAAATTGAATAAGATACAGAGAAAAGAAAAGGGAAAGAACCAACAAACTTGGAAAAGATAAGAAAAAGAAACAGATTACAACCTATGACTAGAGGGAATTTTTAGATAAGAGAAGGAGATAAAGCTAGGATTGATTCTAATTCTAACTTAGAGATGACTTAGAAGATATTGTGTTGAAGAATAAAGGAATAGATGGAGTTTCAACTAGTTTTGATCTTAGGATGTTTAAGGCGAATGTAAATCTAAACTTGAAAAGATGATAGATGAAAAATTGGAAACCTTTTAAAAAAAAAAAAACCAAAACTCAATTCTAATGGATAAATTAGAAGACATTTCACTTATTGTGTCAATGAAACTTGAAAGGTTCTTTAATTTGTCTGATAGAGGTTTCTAAACACAATCTTAATCCATTCTTTCTCCTAAAAAAATCCTCATTCAAAACCTAATCCTTCTTCACTCCAACCTAAAAATGAAGTAGCCAAATCTCCAGTTACTAATCAACCTTAGTCTCTCATGGGTCTTGAATAGCTAAACAACAACCTCTACCTCAATCATCTAAACCTAGAGATGCTATAGAATGAGGAATTCAAACTAACACAAACCTAATTGAAGGACAAATCATTCCTTTCCAACTTGCTTAAGAAGATTTAAAGAATAAAACATCGACACTTTCTTTCAAATCTCATAAAAGACATAAAAAGAAGTGCAAGGAAAAAATAGTTTTTTTTTTTTCTATTAACATTACATAGTTATTTTCCCGTTAAAAATTAGGAATTCCTTTACTTTTAAGTTTTGTTATGAAGACTTTGTTACAATTTCTTGTCATTTTATTTTGTGACATTGTTTCTATTTTTTTATTAAATGCAATGAACTTTTGTTAAGGGGAAGAATTGTTGCATGATGATAACAAAAAGGTGGAGTATATGAGAAATATATATATATAGTATACTATGAATGCTAATATGCTTGTGGACTATAAATAGAAATACATGAAATATTTATGTGAATGTTAAATGCTATAATATTTTTTTTATGGAACTAATCCGCAAAAATTAGATTTAAATGTTTAAATGTTGTGATATTTATTTTATGGAACTAATATGTAGAAATTAGATTAATTTTTTTTTTTTTGAGAATGGGTTTGTTATCACTGAAAAGGGAGAGAATGTTAGGATTTCAAAGTGTTTTGATGATAACAAAATGACCAAAATGATTCTAATTGAGTTTACTGGTGTACAAAAGATAATCATATTTATAATTTGACTAAAAGTTAGAAGATCAATGGATAAATAAAGTTAAATTAAGTGGTTCTTAACAACTCAAAGGTTAAGTCAAAAGAGCTACTGTTAAGGAATAATAAGAACTCAGAAGATAAATCAGAAGGTGTAATTGCTACGAAGATGAATGAACAAAACGTATTTATACATATTTTAAATTAAATAATTATCTAATTATTAATCTATACATATGTTCAATGCGTTCTACTAAAGTAGGACAAATATCCATAAGGATCTTAATGATTGATTCTCGAAATAAAAAGATCTATTCTAGACATGATCATGTTCACAATTACATCTAAAGGTTTGTTTTGAAGTTGGATTAAAAGGATTATATTAGATATCATGGAATAAACATGTGTCTGGAATTCAAATTTGAAATAGTAGATGAGAAAGCAAGTTGCTAACTACTCCACAAAATCAGCGAGGGGTTTGAAGATTATCCAAAGTAAATTTGAACTCAACAAAGTTTTTGCAAATAGTGTATATCATAATACAGGAATGAACTTGGACTTTTATCTACAATAATTCAACTTTATTTACACCCCATTATTAAAGAATTTTGAAGAGATCATAATTAAATTTAAATTTGATTTCTAATGTTCAAATGGAGGATTTTGTGTAACAGGATATTTAACTTAAAGTTTAAAAAAACAAGATGATTTTATTAGTTTAATCTAAATCGTTAAGTAGCCATTGGCCCATTAAAAAGATCAAAAATACAACATCAATTCAAAAAATTTGAGATAAAAGAAAAAAAAACGTTATTTGGCTATTGAAAAAAACATCCCTAGAACTCAAAGACTAACAAAAAAACATTCTATCTTTTATTTATTTTCATTTTAAGGAAGGTGATTTGGGTTATTAAAAAAGGTTTTCCCCCCAAAGGGTACAAGATTCAAGAAGAAAAGTTAAACCCCTAAACTATGAGGATCGTATGTTGTAAAAAAGACGTTTTTAGGGGGAGTCTTAATATTAGCCCAAATGAGGGTCCAAAGTTGGGGGAAACCCTATAAATGCGGATGCGGTGAAATGTTTTATCCCTAATAAGAATAAAAAAAATTTTGGGGCAAATTTTCATAAAGGGCCCAAACAATCATTACAACTTCATGGTTTGATTTTCATTTCTCAAACAAGAAAAGTGGGTGTCCTGGGAACATTTAAAATTACCCTGACTAGTCACTATAAAATTAAACTTTTATGCCCTTTTTCCTAAATCCCCCAAATCGCCTCATCGCACAACAGGGAAAAATAAAAAATTTAAAAAATGTTTGGAATGATAAAACTCAAGACTTTTTTTTTTTTTATGATCCCCCCTTTTCTCGAAAAAGTAGGTTTGGTATTTTCCCAGGATACTACCAAAATCAAAAGGGAGCTAAACCCGCAAAAAAAAAATGCCCCCAAGTTTTTGCTACCAATTTAAAAGGCAAAAAAAAAGGGGAAAGAAGGTTAGATTATTATGGGGGTTTGGTTTTTTTTTTTTATCTACATAAGGGGTAAGCATCAAAAAATTTTAAAGTAATCATTCATCATTTTTTCAGACTCCTAATGATGAGTCACATTTCTATTTAAGTTTAAAAAAGAAGACGCTTCCCTTTATCAAATGGTAAACTTAAAACGACCCACTTTTACAATTACTTCTTAAGGATCCCAAAATCTCCCTGAGACGCCCCCTAATATATTTTCCCCAAAAGGGGAAACTTCCCACTATTGGTTATTTAGCTCACAATAAGGCATTTTCCTAGAAAATTCTCTCTTAGGGTCCCAAGTCAAATGAGACGTTGTTTTATTATCAACAAGTCAGCTTATAAGAAAATTTTTTTTAAATTTTAAAGAGTTGGGTGAAAACGCTTCCTGTCTTTAAATTTAAGTCAACTTATAAAAACCCCTTTTTTCCCAAAAAATTTTCCCCCTTTTTTAAAAAAGTCAAAAAGTCTAGTAAGCCCTTTTCCTCCCTAAATTTGGGGCAGTTTTTTAGAGCACTTTTCTAAATCAGCTTTCTATATAAAGCAACCTCTTCCTTTTACAACCTAGGGTTTCTAGCTCAAAAAACCCTTTTTTTCACTCAATTTTTTCCCTAATTTAGATCCAGATGGTCAACAAATATTTTTATGTCCTAGACAAAAATTTGGGGTTTTAAAGGTTTTTTTAGCCAAGTTTTTTTCCCAAAATTTACTACAAAGAGGAGCAATTATAAACATCCCATTTTTGCTCCATTTTTTAATAATAATATAAAAAAAAAAAATATAATAATAAATAAAAATAAAAAGAAAAAGAAAATAATAGAAAATAATAAAAATAAGGAAGCAATAATAATAAAATACATTTAGGTTTCTAAATTAAATTTATAAATCTCAAAAAAAGAAAAAAAAAGAAAAAAAATTAGGTTTTAAAGTTTTTAAATTTTTGTGCAATAATAAACTGAGAAATTGGCCAGCTCAGCTGGTCCACATGCCGCCTTTTGGGGAAAGTGTTAAGGAAAAGGGTCCCATCATTTTGTTCGAATCCGCAAAGGCACTTCATGCCATTTTTTTTTTTTCTTTTTCCTCGAGCTGCTACGTAGCAGCATGCATAGGGTAATCCAAGTCCCCCCGCACAAAACGTGATCAAACTTCCCCCCAAAAAACATCCACCGCAAAACGAAAGGGAGAAGAAAACAAAGCAAAATTTAAGGGGAAACTTAAACAATTTTTTTGAATCTTTTTTTTGGGTTTTTTCACAAAAACAAATCGGATAAAAACCTAAAAAAAACTTTAATATAAGGGGGTTTACAAACATTTTTTTTAAGATAAAAACAAATCCCTATCATAGTTTATATTCGTGTTTTATTTTTTTGTCCCGGCCCTCGACATCTATAAATAAAGGTCAATTTCGAGAGGTCCCAAAGGGAAAAAAAAAAAAAGAGAGAAGGAAATCGGAAAAGTAAGAAAAAAAAAGACGAGAAATCAGGAAAAAAAAAAAAAAACCTACCGCAACCCCTAAAGGCCCCTTGTTTTCCTTTGCCACTGTCAAAGAAAGAACTATCCAAATGTGGGTTTATTTCCCATCGACCCGCACCCAGGAGGCATCTAGAATCTTCACCCCCCGTGTCGCCGGGTTCGCCGAAAAGGCCGCCTACGGGGAAAACTGTTTTGTTGCTATGATCAACTCGACTGACCTAAACTGAAACTGTGTTGACCCCACTAGGTTAGGGGGGTTTCACATTATTATTATTATTATTATTATTATTATTATTATTAATTGATAATAAAAATAAAATAAATAAAAATAATAAAAAATAACAAAAATTTACAAAAGACATAAGTCTTAGGAATTTCTTTTTTTTTGCTATTAAAAAAAATTAAAGGGTTTTGAAAAATTTTTCCCTTTTTTATGTCTTTTAAAATTTTCTTAATTTAAAGTTTGTTTTTTTCTTGAAAAAAATATATAATGTTTTTTTCCCCCCTAGAAAAATGATTTTTATGAAAAAAAATTTTAATTGATGTTTTTTAAAAATAGGGGGTTTTAGTTTTTTTTTTTCAAAATTTAGAAACAAAATTTAGGTTTTGAATTTTTCTTAAAAAATTTAAAATGATAATAAATGTTAAAACCTGATGTTTTTCATAATTGAAATTAATCAATCCATTAAAATTTTATGAAAAGTGAAAAATAAAGGTCGTTTGATCTCAAAAAGAAAGGGGGGTAGGCAAAACTTAAAAGGGACAAAAATCTAAAAAAAAAAAAAAAATTTCATATTTTCCCCAAAATTTTTATTAAATATCAATTTTTTTTTTAAATTTTCTTTCATGCAAAAAAAAAAAAAAATATCCCAAAAAAAAATAATTGTTCAGAAGGATAAGGGGGTAACTTTTGGGGTTTTTAAAAGGACATCCTTAAATCAAGAATCCCCTAGCTTTCCTTTTTAAAAAAAAAAAAATAAAAATATTTTGTCAACTAGTGTTTTTTATTAAAATCAATCCGCTCAAAATTTAAATTTTAATTCAGTAAATTTTTTTTTCCCCAAACCCCAAATTGAGTGGTGACCCAAAAAAATAATTAAAATTCCTAGTTCAAGTCGGGGATTTAAATTAGATGAGCATATGTTTTAATACAAATCAAATTTGGGAGATAATATAAAAAAAAATTTTTAAAATTTGATTCGGCCTTACCTTAAAAATAAAATGGAGAGTTTCTTTTTAAAAAAAATTTTTTCAATAAATCTAAGAATTTGTTATATTTATTTCTTTTTGGGTTATATTAAAACATTTTTCCCCACAAAAAAAGGGTTTCCCAAAAAGGGGTCTTTTTTTACTTGTTAATTTATTGACAGGGGCAAAAGATCATATTCCCTTTTAAAATTTTTCAATGGGAAACCATTTAATTTAACCTTTATTTTAATATATATAATATCACACAATAGAAGCCCACTCAAAAAATTTTAAAAAATAAATATAAACCAAAAAAAAGAAAAAAACCCAAAATAATAAAAAAATCAAATTAAAATGGCATCCTAAACCAAAACAGGAAAATTTAAAATATATACACAAAAAAAGAAAGGGTTAAACAATAAATGGGACAAATTCCAGGGTTCCTTTGCAACTTAAAATCACAAAGGAGATCTTGATCCAGGGGGAAATAAGTCATGGGTTTTGGGAAAGGAATTTCCTCTTTTTGGTTTTATTCCTTTTTTTAAATTTTGGGGCCCCGCCAAGGCTACCGTTATTTCTTGCGGAACGCTCTTTAAAAATTTTTTTTCACATAAAACCCTTACTTTTTGGCTGGAGAGGCAACCTGCAAATTTAACTAATTTCAAAGGAACCTTTTTTTTGGGGGTTTTGTTTTGATGGTGGAACAAAGCAAAATTAACTGGACATTTTCCAATTTTCTGATAAGAAATTTCCCTTTTCAAAATTCAATATATATTGCTTTAGGTTTTTCATTTCTAGGAAATGGGGGAATTTGGGGATTTATTTCATTTTTTATCCCTTTGGAAACCCTTTAGCAAATTCCGAAAAGGGGACAAAACCCCAAAGAAGGCGCAGATTTTTTGGAATTTTAAACAACTTCCAAAAAAAAAGTGACAGGGGTCATAGAAAATTCGAGGGAAAGGGCATCGTGCTCCTTAAAATTTGGGGGTCCAAAGTGTTTTTTTAGCACTTTGACTAACCCATGCTTTTTAAAGTTTGGGAAAGGGGTAAAATTTTCCTTCCCTACAAATTTTGGGAAACATCAATTAAATTGCACTTC
>JBBMOL010004061.1:0-12305 GCA_037954665.1 Laguncularia racemosa | reverse complement strand
AAATTCCCAATAAAATAATAATAAAAAATTAATAATAAAATAAATATGAGATGGGTATCCCCATTGTTCATGAGTCCTACACAACAACTTTCACATCCACACAACATTTCACAATACAACCTTCCACATAAGACCCAGTCATTTTGGTACACAACTCCACTAGGGACAACATCACATACCGATCATCGGGGTGTTACCCCAAGAACACCGACCAACACTCGGTTTTTGGAACAAAAAATTTACAATCATATGCACACTTAATCTGGTTCATTTACAATATCATTAACCCACACACAAAAGTCTAACTTATCAAGCACAAGCAACAAACATAATATACATGTACCTGACTTTGTAAAACTTTGTTTGTTTTATACTTTTCTAACTTCACAATCCTTCCAACCTATATATGATTCAAATGGTTTAGCTTTAGAATTGTATTCCTATAAATATCAAAGGATACTAAGCACGTTTCAACTCAACATAGTCATGTTGGGAGTCGTGTAGTTGAGTACGAGGTAGTACATGAATTGTGCCAAAGGCCATAGACAAATTTTTTTTTTCAATATAATTATGTTGAGAGGTCATGTATCTCTCTGTTCACTATTGATCAACACAACCTCAATATGATCGTGTTGATAGGTCGTGTTGAGAAGTCATGTATTTCTCTGTTCACCTTTCATTTTCAACACGGTCGTGTAGGGAGGCCGTGTATCCTCTTGGTTTACTTTTAGTTTTCACACAGTTCCAACATGATCGTGTTTGGAGGCCATATATCTCACTATACACCTCATAAATCGATCCCTAAGCTCGATTTCTATTCAATTTAACCTAATTGATCCATATAACATAAAATTCATAATGTAATATACTAGTAGATACACTTACTTGACCCAATTTTGTGATCGTGATGAGTGAATCCTGTTGCGTCTCTTGTGTATCACGATTGATCTAGATCTGTAAACCTCAATACGTTAATTTCTTATGCTATCATGTACATACTTAAATCACGATTCACAATCATTGATTTATGTACTTACCTTAATCCGATAAGCTATTGGTGGGAAAATGTCGTCTCCTTCTCTATGGATTCACGTGTCGTCTGCTTCTCTATGAATTCACACAAGAAGGTTTAGGGTTTTGTGAGAGGCAATGAGAGGAAATAGTGTTAATCTTAGGTAAAAGGAATTTATATAGTTAGGTTGTGAAATGACCATCCTATCCCCATTCATAATTCTTATTTCTTGTATTATTCTTGACAGATTTTTATTATTATTAATTACACCCACAAATATATAAAATAATACTCGAGTATTTAAAGTTTTGTTATCCATATGAAATGCAATTGATAGCTCTTCGCATAAAGTTGTCGCAATCACTTTGCTATGTCATGACTTTTTAATTACAATCTAGGCTAAGATTCTCAAACGGTGTATTAAAGGGGCAAGGATAAATGCGAAAAGGGTGTATGAACTTTTCGTATTTGTACATTTAATATGTAAAGTCTAGAAACCCAAGGCTAATATATGAACTTTGAAGTCTCTGGGGAATCAGTGTTTCCATCAATAAAATAACTAACGAACGTTATATTTTTCGAACATGGTGTTCTTTATTCCCCGCAAGCGTTCCTATCCTGTTCGAAAAAGCAAAGATTGACTTCTCGCTTGGACTAAAAAAAAAAAGTGGTCTCCATGCCACATCGTGAATAATTTCAGCAATGGCTCACCTAACTGTTTCTGAAAAAAAAGAAAGAAAGAAAAAACACACTTTCAAAAGATTTAGAGATTAAAAGCCTAATATTAAAGATAAAGGATTAAGTCCACATGAAGTGAATACATATAAAAAAGTATATTTTAACCCACTTTATTATTTATATGAAGGAGCAAGGACGTCAAGGAGTAGGGATTTTGAGAAGATTGAAGATGCCAATCAACAAGCTCATGTGTCTTCGTCAATTGGGCTATAACAACCCAGTTTATTAGGCCATGTGTAATGCAAAGGAACTTATTTCGGATTTAACATGTTACAAAAATTTTTAATAAAAAATTTTTTAAGAAATTACTTTATACTGAAGTTTCTTTATAAAAGTTTTTTAACATTTTTTAAAAAGTTTTTATGGATCTCAACAATACATTTTAACCAATAAAAAAAAATCTACTTTCTAGATTCCTATTTTTATGAGTTCCATGGTGCTATATAGTGAATTATGGTTCCAAAATTTAGAAACCTATACCTTATATGATAGAGTAAAAGTTGGGTTTGATATCCTATCCATCTTTTACTCACTTACTCCAAATTATATCACTTCAAAAGACAACAAAATAGAAGCAATGATATCAAAAAGGAAAACTTTCCTCTTAAGATCATAAGTGAGAAAAATTTAAAACAAATATTAATAGAAACTTGACATACTTTATAACATGATGATTGAAATAATCTAATAGCCTAAACTTTCTATATACTTTTTTGCGGGACTTCACATTCAAAATACAAATGCTCCACAAATATTAAGTTAAAAAACTCCTACAACAACCAATGTCATATTATATTTCTAGGCACAGAAGTGCATATGAAACAACTGATCTAATAAAGTTTGGGTAAAAAAGTTCATAAAAACATGGTCCCGAGTCTACTATGTAAACAAGAAATTTTATATGTGACACCTCGAAACTTGGGCACGCTATGGCTTTTCATGTGTCCTTATCATACAAGGACATGTTTAAAGGGTCTTGAGCTATTTTAATATCACTTAATCATGTAATTTCTATAACCACAATACAAAATACTTAGAATATATCCAACATTATATAAATATAGTCTAATTCATCATTCAAACCTTACAACCAATTTAAAATTAAATCTAGGATATATTTCCCAAAATTATATAAGTATAGTCTAATTCATCATTTAAAACCTTACAACCAATTTAACATTAAATCCATAATTAACATCTAACGCAGCAGAATAATTATAAAACACTAGTCTATTTTTCCTCCAAAATCTCAAATTTTTACAACATGTAACTCAATTTCTCATAATTCTATTCACCATAATAATAATGAAAATCATCTTCTTCTTCCCCCTTTTGTTCATTCACTCCCGAGTTCCCTTTTAGGTTATCAACTCCCTCGATTTTTTTCATATAAAAATATATCCTCGACAAGTGAGCCGATGTCCAGTATGTATAACATAAGCATACACACACATGACTTAATTCACATATGTTATGTAGAACTTAAACAGCAAGCAACTATTTCATGATATACTTTAAGCCCCCAAGCAATTTGTAGGATATTCATGACCCCCCTTTAACACATTTAAATATTTGGAACATAAACTGATGATGGAAATTATCACTACAAGCCCCACACCTATGAATCTAAAAAACCCTTAAACATGATAATGGAAACTGCTATTATGAGCCCCATGCCCATGATCACTCAAACCTTTAACGAATGCAGATCAGTTCTAAGTATGACTCCAATAGAGACAATGTTATACATGGATCATTGGGATACTTCTTAGGAATCTACCACTACTGGCCCTAGATCGAACCCAGCACATAAAATAACAACTTAACCGCTTAAGTTAATTCATTAAATTTAATCAAAATCAGTAATTATACTAATTTAAATAAGCATAGAACGACAAACAGTTACAAGTATCTTAAGTCCTAGTCTTAAGCACTTTTGATCCTGGACTTAAAGATAATCTAAAATATGTAAATGTAACAATGATTACTTCTTAGTACTAATATAAAAAAAACTTAATCTCTTAATTCTCTTAGTCTATTAGAGTTTCTAAGGTCTTTCTAACTATTTAGGTGTCTCAGGAATTCATTAAATTGAAAATTAAAGTGATAAAACAAGTTTTCCTTTAAGAACATGGTTGTATTTAGAACCGTGTACTTAGTACACCTAGGTATACGGTCTGTTAAAGGCTATGTACCTTTTTGTGAACTTTAATTTTTGACATGTTTAAGCACACGGTCGTGTTGATAGCCCGTTACCTTTCTATGAAATTTCCCCCTTTGTGCGCCTTAGAACACGAGCGTGTATTCCTGTGTGTTCAACTTCCTTAACATGCCTTAAACACAGCATATATCCCAGTTGTGTTTAATTTCCCTCAACTAGCATTCTAGCACGGTTAAGTACACGAACTTGTACTTGACATGTTCCTTAATTTTTACCCCAAACCTTAATTTCTTCTTTTCAAATCCGATCCGATTTCCCAACATCCTTAATCTTAAGCTTAATTAAATCCTGAAACATGGGATTTCCGATCAATTTTACATGGATTAGATTACTTACTTCTCAATTTCTTGATTTAAGTTCCTTAATTGTAGACTCAGTGTTCGTTTCTACTTCTTCCCTTGATCCAAATTCTATAAAGAGCGTTTTTCTTTCTTTATTTTTGTTATTGTGAGATTGTGGAAAAGTAGAGTGCTAGGTCAAATGAGAGGTTATATACTCCTTTAGAAATGTCCAATTTTTCTTTCAAGTTTATGAAAATCCCTTTTTGGCCTTACTTATATTTTATAATACATGTTAAATAATATACTTATTTGGGTATTTACAAAACAGGTCAAACACCGTCATGCATTTGAATCGTGAAGCATGACATTGAAGAGTTTGAAATCGATACCACATGGAGATGGAATAAGATAACTTACCAAGAAAAAAATCATTATGCTATAATCAAAATGTATAAATTTATGGAATTTGAGATAGACATGGAAAATCCCTCTTCTTTACTCAAAACAATCCAACTCAACCTTATCACCAACCATATTTAATATGATTTCTTATACGAACGAGTATAAATAATCTCTAAACTTAGGACCTTCATATGTCCCAAATATAAATATGTTGCACTTTGATGCAATTAAAACCACATGATTATTTTATTGCAAATGATGCAGTTATTGGGTTGAAATGAAATATATAGAGGATAGTGACGAGTTAAGACAGAAATTCATCACTTTCTTGGATTAGGGAATCGACATTTACGGCATGACAAGTTTTTTTGAGTTTAATTTATCTCAAAAACCAAGTAAAATGGTTGAACATTGATGACATTACATACAATTGTTTAACTAATACATCTTTGATGAAGAGATTTAATTATTTTAGTAAAATTTTTTTCACAATGGTTTATGGTTCATAAACTTTCTATTACGTTAGGTGGGCAATAAGATGATTACCTTAATCTGTGTCTAAATAAACATTATCTTTTTCTATAGAAACATAGAAGGTCGCACACAATAACATAGTTTACAAGAACAAGATAATTGACTAGAGACTTTAGTACATACTAAAATTATGTCAATAATTATTTTAGAATTGGAAAAAACTATTTATTCCGAAATAATGAATATTTTTGTTTAATTAGAAGGGATTTTAAATGATCAATTATAAATTTGCAAAAATTGGTGAAATGCGTTAATGATTAGGACAAAGAAAATGACCCTTCTATTGATGACTTTTTTTATTGTCGGTGAAAGAAAGATTTTTCATTATCTTGTTAATGACAATTCTTATCGATGTTCATGAGTAAATGGATTTTTGCCAAAATTCTAAGTTTTGCCATAAATTCATTTGAATAATTGAAAGGACTTATTCTCATATATTACTCCTTTCAACTAAAAATGTGAAAAAGTGCTTTTAAGTGAATTAAGGAGCAAAACATCAAAAAAAGTTTTTAAGTTTATCGATAAATGGAAAGCTTTGGGAAAAGAATATAAGGATATTTCTTTAGTTTTGCTTCTACAATTCTGATTTTAATTGAAATACCTACCAATGCAAAGGATTAAGATTGGTTCCTATTCTATGAGTATGGATCCCGCTAGGGGGATCACATATGAAATCCTTGTAGTGAACATATTTTTAGAAAAAGGGATTAAACAAGTCTGGGATCACACTTAAACTCTATCTCCAAGAGGAAAACCCAATACATTTCATTATAAGAAAGGTTTTTTTCATAATCTTGTTATTGATTTTATTTCATTTTACATATTATACATGGATCTTACATATAGTATTTGTAGTACTTTTTAAATTCCGTTGCATTTTTCCCCAATCTAAAAAACCCTAATAATTTCTTGTGAAGGTATACATTATGATCCTAATAGTACAACTCCTAACAATGTATTGAGGAATGCTACTACAAAATTGCATCATAATGTCTGGGTTCACTTATTATAAATAAATAACAGTGATAATTCACTATAATTTTTATCAATACAAGAATATCCGATGAAAAAAACCCTAATACAATAAAACAAACCAAACTTCAAACAATTTCAACTCGAGCACAATCATTTTTCCTCGGTCAACATTCACAATGTCTTCATAGTAATAGTATTTTAGGATGAAAATGAGATGCAATAAAGGAGTGGAATAATCCAGATTCCAAGTTCCAGCTGGATTCACCCACTCTTACCCAGATGATGATGCAAAAGCCTCAAAACGCAATCTAGTTTTCACCTTTTCATGCTATTATGATGAAAAAATTGATTATAAACTTACAAAACTTAAAAGCTGTAAAAGAAACATTAAAAAATTGAATATATATGTGATTTTTTTAATCAAATTTTCTACCGTTTTAGCATATCAGATTGGTACAATCGGGTAAGCATTATTATTTTTGAAGACCAGTGATATTATTTAAAAAGCCCTAAAAAAATAGCAAATTAAAGCATTACGGCAGTAATAGTTTTAAATATAATATCCAATGTGAACATATATAAACCACGATAGTAATAATACTGAAGAAACCGTAAATTACCCTGTACACAGTGTAATGATCGGGGACACGAGACATAATCACAAACATAGACAAGGAACAAAAGATACACACACAGAAGAGGTTAATAAATACACATCCAATTGTTTGCGCATCTGGTACAAAAAATACTAATAATAATAATAAATTCAGTCCAAAATTCGTGCCTTAGATTTGGTTGCTCTATATATCTATATATATTTTAAATGCTTTTTTCACTTATATAGTTTGTGTTTTGCTTGTGTTGACATCTCGAAACAAATCCAAAATAATTATCCTAAACACCTTTTAGGATGCAAAATTTATCATACAAATCTCTCACATTCAAGTTATTATTACCATTTTATTTTTTATATAGTCAATTGTTCTGGGGGTTTTGGTTGTTTCAAGATTTTATTCACGGGGTGCCTCAACTGTTAAAAGAAAAAAAGGGAGTGATAATTTTAGCAAGAAAAAAAAAAGAAAAAGAAAACATTGATTATACAAGTGAAAAAAGTTGAAACATAGGTAATTATCCTAATAATTAAACCCCAAGTGAACAAATATATATATCATAACTTCAAAAGATATAAGAAACCAGAAGCAGTTTATTAGAAGGAAAAGTTTTGATTAACTGTCCCTCTTAAGATGAAAAGTAGTTTATATCAGAAGGACTAAGAAACACAGATAATTTGCTAAAAATTAATCCTAAGTGAACAACTAATATTAACATAACTTCAAAAGACATAAGAAATCGGGAAACAGTCGATATCAGAATAAAAAGTTTTGATTAGCTGTCCCTCTTAAGATGAAAAGCAGTTGATATGGGAAGGACATAAGAAATACAGGTAATTATGCTAATAATTAACCCTAAGTGAACAACTATGTGTTATCATAACTTCAAAAGTTATAAGAAACTAGAAGCAGTTGATGTCAGAAGGAAAGTTTCACTTAAGATGAAAAGCCAGAAGAATACAAAAAATTATTAATTTAAAAAATTTTCCATGCTTTATAACATGAAATTAAACTAATTTTAGCAGCTTAAACTTTGTGTTTACTTTTTCGTGGACCTTCTTCGCAGTTCACACGATATCAATATGCTCCACAAATATTTAGTCGGGGGCTGCTACCACAAACCAACTTCCATGACATCAAAACGTACATGAAACAACTGACCTAACACGGTGTTGGGCGCTTCATAAAATTGTGGTCCCTGGACCCATGTTCAAACAAGAAATTGTACAAATCACGCATCACGCATGCATTCAAATCGAGAAAGATGAGTTTGAAGAGTTAAAACAGATACCACCCATGCAGATGTGACGGGACAACTTACCCGGCAGAAATCGCTATCCTATACAAAGTACACGGCTCGCCACTTCGCGCGATTTCTAAAGGTAAGGAGTAGGTGTCCTCGATCACGCTTCTTCGCATAATCGGAGTGCTTTGTAGAGGATCTTGAAAAGTACTCTTCTTTTTTCTGTACTTTTTATTTTTTGACAAATTTCTTAATAATAATAAATAAATAATTCATATTATGCATTTATATTTTTTATTTTTATTTAGTTTTTTATTATTGATATAAAATTATCTTCGTAAAAAATTGAAATGTTGGTTTAAAAAATAAAATGAGACTCTAAAAATTAATAAGGAACTTTCATGAAATTCTTATAGATAAAATGTAAAAATCCTTAAAAAAAAGAGAAATTCTTAAGAAGTAGTTGATGTGACATGTTAATAACCTTTGTCAAATCCTTAGCATTGTATGTGCTATTAGTAGTAGGTACAAGATTAATAACTCTTCAAAAATATTTTGAAATTTGTATCTTATGAAATATATAGGATTTATAGTACCTCATGAAATTTTAAATTTCTTTTACTGTTTTAATTTAAACATAGCTATTTATACCCAAAAACCATATTAATCAAATTATAAGTTAATAACTATGTAAGAAAATATATATATAAAAATTATGTTGTATCATACTAATTATCAAAAGGTTGTTTAATATGTAATATATCAAAGTTATTTTTATGATATGACATTACAAATTACTTTAACTAATATGTAATATAGAACGTATATATGATAGTATTCCTAATAAATATGTAACAAAACATATATTAAGAATTAGTTTCTTCATATTACGTTATCATCGCTATGTAAAAACGTAACATAAGGGTATATGTAACAACTATATAAGAACAATATAATATAAATTTTTTTTTTGTGATATTAAAAATATCGACATGTTGTTTAATATAATAAAGTAATATATGCTGTAAATGTATAAAAACATATACTAAGAGTTATTTTCCCTTTGGCATTATATTACCAATGTATTGTAAAACATTTTAATATAAGTGTATACGTAATAACTAGGGCAAAAATACTATAAAAAAAAATTATTTTTGATTATTTACATTGCTTAATATTAATATGATACAAATATATAATAGTATACATAATAAAAATATCAAAGCATATTATTAGGATTTTTTTTATATTTTGATTACTAATACTTTGTATAGTATATTATATTAAGGGTGAGTAAGTAAACCTATTGTATGGGGTATTCACTCTATTCTATTCGATGGAGTGGTTTCTAAATGGGTTTAGGGTTATAAGGTAAGTTAGGATAGGTTTTAGATACAAATTTTCGAAAATACTCTTATAGAGTAGGGTGCGATTATGAGGTTTTCTTATCTTGTACTTATCCTATAACTTGTATTCCAAGGTATGTAAAGTATAAGATATTATTAAAATATATTAATAAATAAATATTAGTTGATAATAGTATAATTTTTGGGAATAAAAGTTTTAGTAAAAAAAAATCAAATCCATAAATTAATAATTCTAAATGGTTAAACCGAATATCATCCTCTTTATTTTCCTTGTTCTTTCCCATTATATTCTCTAACTTTAGGTTTTCTATTTTTTTGCATTATTCTTTTCCAATTTCAAAGCATTAAGATCATAAAACTTGAAAAACCAAGGTCAATTTTTTTTTTTAATTTTACATATTTTGTTATGAGTTTTATAAATTTTTCATTTCAAGAATTTATAATTCAATATAAGTTACTTTTTAATATCACATAAATTTAAAATTTATAGAAAAAAAGATAAAATTTACAAATTTCACATAATATCTTATGCCCTATATGTTTTATGGGATATAGGATACAAAGTGGTTCATAAATTACTACAGTATAGATTTCATTTTCAAAAATTGTGAACTTATGCCTTACAAGATTAGTTATGGGAAGGACCCCATATCCAACCCCCCCCTGTACCTATTCACTCTTATATTATACAAGTATATTACATAATAACTATGCAAGAAATTTACATTCTAAATTATTTTATTATGATATTACATTGTTGATAAGTTCTTCAATAATGTAATATAAGCATATAAGTTATAGTAAATATTGACAAAACATATATTAAAAAATAATTTTCTTTTTATTGGATTATTGATACGTTGTATAAAATACAATATAAGTGTATACATAATAATTACAAAAACAATACATATATTAATTTTTTTTATGTGTTCCATTTTCAAATACATTATTTAATATGTAAATATCATAAAAAGTAAAAACTATATAGGGAAAATAGGTGTCAAATTTTTCTTTTTGTGATATTTGGGTTTCCGAAATGCTATTTTTTACTGAAATTATAGTATATAAGTAACTTTTAAAGAAACGTATATATATTAAAAATACTTTTTTAACAATATCACATTAACCAAATGTTGTTCAATATGTAAAAAAAAAATGTTGTTGAATATGTAAAGTAGTAAAAAAATAAGCGTACATAATAACTATGATTGAATAGCTTTTTATAATAACTTTACTCTTCGAAGGAAAGATGCCCAAGAAAGGTGAAAAAAAAATGTCAAAGGGATGTTATTTTTAAAGCTCACATACAAACCCTAGGTTTCATAGTGACTCATTCCAAAACAAGCAATAAGGATTAGTGGAGGTATTTTATAATTTCGAAAAAATGGAGTTGGAGGCTACTTCTAATGAGATCGTTTGGAATATTCTCTCTAGAGTTCCAACTTACGATAGAGAAGCATATTCGCAAAATGGCTTACTTTGCCACATAAATAGTTGTATGGGACGAGTTTCATCATGAAACCTTTCACTACCAAGCAGGATACTTCCTACATTTGATGACGTGAAAGTATTACGAGAATATGTTTGACCTGTGGGGTTTCGTATTCGATCGAACCACTAACTCTTGTAAAGCGGTGGCTCCTTGTTCAAATCTTGTTTTTCACCCTAGGTTTATGGTGTTTGATAGTGGGAGCAAAGGGTGGAAGCATAGGAGAGCCCCCTTTGTTATATTGGGAAAAATGGAATCCGCAAGTCCTTGTGAATGAACGATTCCACTGGATTGCAGAAGACATGGCAGAGGACAGAATAGTCTCGCTCGACTTGTCTGATGAAAAGTTTAGCCTGATGACGCTCCAAAAGGAGCTTAAAGTCTCCACTAAAACTATCTGACATGTGTACCCCCGTTACATGATAATTATCTTACATGTCAGATATCTTTAAAACTCTAAATAAATAATTACATTTACAATAATCATAAAACATATAATTAAATAATAAAATACAATTATGGATCACATGCCTACGGCCAATCATAATCACAGAGAATTAGTATCCCATATCAATCAGTAAAATAAGATAAACCCTAAGTTTCTCAGTTTAAAAATTTTATTCACCTGGGGTTTAAAAATTTCATCTAAGTAAATATATCATTCACAATTCTTTTTTGTTGTTTTAGTCTTCCAAAACTCTCAATACTTCACATCTTATCAAAATCTCGTGCTTTCGTAATCGCTACTTACAAAAGAGTCTGTAAGGAGGTGAAACACACTATGGCTCAATGAATGGGATGGTAACACTTTTAATACTACGTACATACAAGCAAATTTCAAATCAAGTTATCAAACATATGCTATGCATGAACAACCATATGAATGTAGCATCTCACGTGGTCTTCCGGGAACCGACGTGAAGTCTAAGGTTTACGCCCTCTTTACCTTGGGTTGGGGATTCCGAAGCCACCATCAGTGCCTAAGTCATTACTTAGTTTATTATCTTATCACTTTGTTAATTATGATATTTTCTTAAATCAACAATGAACACTCACGTACCTCTCTGCACCAAACAAAGCAAAACCATCAAGGACAGGCCGGACTCGGAACCGTCAAGGTGCAACAATCCCCTAATCACTTAGTTCGCACTTGGCGGAACAACGATCCTTTTTATTACTTACGACACATCCTGTAGCAATGATGGCCTTCAATCTCATGCAATGTCTCGTGAAAAAGCATGTCAAGTTTTAATCTTGTCCACTTCGTACTTTAATTGATTAATTTAGAGTGATCAGACAAAATATATAATCAAAATCAATTCTCAATCATACCACAGGGGTAAATATCAAAATTCCCTTTCGCACTCATCCAACAAGCAAGGAACAAGCCCCCTTTTTACACTCAAGACAGACACTGAACCATACCCCC
>JBBMOL010004060.1:0-12312 GCA_037954665.1 Laguncularia racemosa | reverse complement strand
TATTTTTAAATTTTTCCCTTTTGCTATACCGGAGCCAGGTTTGATGCCGCCTTAAAAAGCATCTTATGGAGGTTTTATATTCCATTACCCAAGGGTTTAAAGCTTAGGGAACACCTTTACTTTTGCGATGATGAAAAAAAAGGGGCCCCTTCCCAACTTTTTGGGACCCCCCCCCTTAGCAACCTTCTTTTGAGTTTTTGGGGACACTGTCATTACATTTGAAAGATTGAAGGTAAAGAGGATTTTTTGAAAAAAACACCATTCTTCCCCTCTGTATCCTTGAGAAAAAGAACCTGTTCGGGAAAAATTTGGGAAAATCAAAGTTTTTGTGCGGATGTCCTGCAAGTTCAGAAAAAAGGATACACAAGGAAAGGGTGTAGACCCGCACTTATTCAATAGCCAGGGATATTCCTAAACCTTTTGATGCCCAATCCACTAGAAAAGAAGAAAAAAAAAAAACCCACAACATATATATAATTTTTGCCTTTTGTGTATGCTGTACGGTGAGGAAAGGGAAGAAAAGGGGAAGGAAAAAGAAATGAGAGTGGATGTAGGAGAATGTGAAGTGTATAGGGGAAAAGTGTAAATATTTTTGTTTTTTGGGGGGACGATATGGTTTTGGGAGGAAAGAGGGGGTAATGCATATAGACGGTTGTGGTAGGTGTGGTTGGGTGTGTATGTAGGGAATAATGTAGGTAGTGTATGTACGGAGGTATGGGGGATATGGTGTAGGTGTTTTTAGTGGGCGAAAAGTAAAAGGGAGGTGTGGTGTATGCGGGTATGTGTATTGTATGAAAGTGAGTGGTAGTGTATGGGCGCGCTTTTTTGGATATGTTGGATTTTGACATGGTTATGGGAAAGGTTGGTGTTGTTGGTAATGGAAGCGTGAGGGAGGATGAAAACAGTAGAAAAGATGAAAAAACCTGTAGGTAAAAAAATTTTTAAAAAAGGAAAAAGAAAGAAGGTGATATGAAATCTTTAAGGGAATAAATCCATTAGAGCAAATTGATAAACAAAAGGTTTGAGTGTCATTAGGAAAAAGGAAGTGTTATGATGGCGAGATTGTGAGGAAAAGATTGGACGAATCCCAAAATGTGACCCTTGGGGTATTTGGAAAATGGATTTCAAATGGAATGGGTTTTAAAGGATGTTGGGAAGTCATCCTTGGCCCGATTTCCCCAATGCAAAATCTTTGATGTCTTTCCCAAAGGGGTTCTTGTTCCGAAAGAAAGAATCCAAATTTTGGTTGTCAAAGACATTCCTTGCTTGATTTATTAAGACAAGCAAAAAGTAAATCCCCAGAAATTGAAGTGTCAGAAAAAAATTGTGGGGTTAAACATTCAAATTTTTATTCACCCAAATTTCCCTTAAGGAGGAAACTTCTGCCTTAATCAGATGAAGAGAGTAAGTAACATTTTAGGGCAGAAGTTTTCTAAGTCAGGGGAATAGTCCCCCTATGGTTGGTTGGGGAAAGCATTGCAGAAGGACACTGATTTCAAGGGGAAAAGCAAGGGGTTACTCGCTGGAATTGCCTGACTCCGACTGGGTTACGAAAACCCTAAAAGGTGAGGGGAAAAAATTTTAATGATTGTACTATGTTAGTTATTGTTGAATGAAATGCATGTAAAAATTGGGTGTTTTGTGTTGTTTTTGAGATGATTGTTTTTGATTTAAGTTATGCGGAAAGGGAATAAGAGTTGGTAGAATTTGCAAGAGTTAGGGAAAAGATTGGTCCGGGGTTGATCTTTTTTCCCAAACATTGCACGTAGTTCAATCGTAGTATAAAACCATAGCTTAACCATTTTTTTCAATTGTTTTTTTTCAAAGCAAACTAGGATATAGAAACTTAGTTTTATTTATAGTTTCGAAAAGGTAGCTTATTGAAATAGGGCGTTTGGTATTCCGTTACAAGTAGATTTGGTTTCCTAAATGGTAAATGTATTTAACCAAATAAAATATAACACAAATCCCATGAACCAAAATTTAAAATGATGAATGTAAATAAACCACATATTGGTTGAATGTAGATTTTAAAAGAACGAGGGATCAAAAATAATATTTTAAATCAATGGCTTGAGTTTAAAAGAAAAGGATGGGAGGTTTCCAAGATAATTTAATCTATTGTAAGATTGATAAGCTATGTCCCGAGGTCTAGGTTCAGTGTCTGTTTGATATAAAAGACTGATCTGTGTTGTTGTGTGGTGCAAAATAAAAATTTTTGATTTTTTACTTTTGTGGTATGTTGTTTGTGTTGTATTTTTGTTTGTCCCCCTAAAAAAATTTTTTAAGAATTGGACCGGATTAAAAATTGAATGCATTTTCACGAGACATTGCATGAGTTAAAGGCTATCATGCTACAGGATGCACCAGAAGTGATCAAAGGATCGTTGTTATGCCTAGTGCGGCAAAGTGACTAGGGGATTGTCGGCCTTGAGGGTTTTCGAGTTGCCCATTGTGAGGGTTGCTCCGTCTGGTGAGAGGTAATGAGTTTACGTTGAGTTAAGAAAATATCAAAAATTATAAAGTATAATATAAAAAACCCAATAATGACCTGGGCACTAAGGGGTGGCTTTGGAACCCCCAACTAAAGGGGTCAAGGGGAGCGTAAACCCTGATTTCACGTCGGTTACCGAAAAACCACCGGGTGTACTTTTATTTGAGTGTTATGCTAGATTTTTTTAAATATTTTAATTTGAAATTGCTTGCGTGTGTATATGCGAATTTTTAATATCTTGATGTAAATTTGCTTGCTATGTTATAGATTTTTTACTACTTCAATTTGAATTGCTTGTGTATGTGTACGTGCATTAAAAGTTTTCCCATCCCTTTCACTTACCCATGGTGTGTTCCCCTCACCCCTTTTACAGGTAGCGAGTACGAAACCCGGGAGGGGATAAGATGTAAAAATGTCGAAAATTTTAGAAGACAGAAGGTAAATAAGAATTAGGTTGATAGAGGGTTTATTTTAATGTTAAGCCTTTATGAAAAATGTTTTAAAATTGAAAAACCCAGGGTTTATCCTTTTTACTAGTGGTAGAGGATACTATTCTCTGTGATTTTGGTTGATTTTGGATTTGGGTTCCCATTTGATTTATTATTTAATTATTTTTTTTATATATGTTGTAAATGTAATTTTACTTAGAATTTTATGATCTCTGATCGTAAAGACGATTATCTGTAATGAGTACACACGTCCCGATAATTTTGTAGAGGTTCTAGGCCCCCTTTGGGGGTGAATACTTCCCTTTATTCTAAAAACTCATTAAATTATCCTTGTGAATTAAACCATTTTCCTTTAAGACACTAGTTTTTTCTTGCAATGTAATTTTTAATGGGTTTTTCCTTTTTTAAATTTGCAAAAGATCTTCTTATACTTAAAAAATGTCCAAACTTTCCCTTAAAAATTATCAACAAAATTTAACTAACACTCCTTTTAAAGACAGGTTTTGGGGCCCCCTAAGTCGGAGTGAATATAGTAAAATTGTGTAACTTAACTCTAGTTGCTTTTGTAGCATAATGTTCAAAAAAGTTAACCTTTCCAATTTTATTATGCCTTCTCCCAGTTTATTAAATAGACATTCTACTTCACTTATATGCCCTAAATCATACCCCCATTAAATTAAACCCAAAAATTTGCTTAGAAGATGATAAAATGCAAAAAAACCCCATAATTGGCTCCCTTGGGAAAGTAGAGATCGTGACTAAATTTCCTTTGATCACAATAAGAGCCCTTTAGAGACTTAAGATTTACCTACAACAAAATACTTACACTTTGACAATAAAGGTTCTAAAGAAATAAATTTGTTTTAAATTTGATATGTGTAAACATAAAAAAAGTTCTAAATTCCTTTATGCTCTTAATTTGTTTTTCCCAATTAAATAATCTCACAAAAAAATTTTTTTTCTTATAATGCAACCCCACCATAATTTGATTGATAGATCGAAAACCCAAAATTGTTTTGGGAAAAATTGGTAGATTTAACCAAAATCAAAAATCCATGTATCACAACTAAACTATTGATACTTAGGAACTTTTTAACACTTTTTGCAACACTTGCACATTACTTGAACTTGTCTTGTTCTTTCTTTGAGCCTTGAACTTCGCTTTCTAATGCCCTATTTTCTTTTGTATCACTTTTTTTCCTTTATGTGTCTAGATTTGGGATCTAGATTTGCCTCTTCAAGAACTACTTAAGCCTTTCTCCTTTATTTTCTTTAATAAAAAAGTAAAAAAGGGTCTCAAGTCCATTTTGTTGCTCTATCTTATCACGACTCAAAAGAGGGGTTTTTACCTCTTCAATTCTAGTGTTCATGTCATATATGGTGTTTCTTAAAAAATACTTGTAGGAGGGGGAAAGGGAAAGTAAATTGTTACTTGTTATCATAGAGAATGTTCATCTAAAATTTTTCAATTTCCCAAAGAAAAGTAAAGTGAATTTTAGAAATATATGATCTAAGGGGATGTTGCTTCGCCATACAAAGTGTGAAAGGGCACTGCAATACCCAAGATGACTAGCCCTATTTTTCATGTAAAAGGTCAAACTTGGTCCAAATGTATTTGGGTTTCATGAGAGAACTTCCTGCAAAACTATTTGTGATGAAAATTTGAATATAAAAAGAGCTTTATCATAAACCTCATCCCATCAAAATCCTTCTTTTGGAGGTTTCTTTTTCTATTCTAGAAAGTGCTATTTCAAAATTTTTTTTGTGTTTAATAGCTAACATATGCCTTTAATATAAATTTGATGTGCCCATCGAAATTTTGTTAAATATCAAATTTCTTGTTGCCTTTTTCTTAAAGGTTCTCCCCAAATGCTAAAAGTGCTCATGTGGTTCAACTTAAAAGAATCCCCCAAAAAACTATATGAAATAGCCTCCCACATACCCTCAAAAGTAAAGCATGCAAAGGCTCAAATTTGAAATTTGTCAATTGGTCCCAAAAGTCACATATTCAAAGGAAAAATCTCCACATATATTCACAAATGGCCAATCTTCAATGTCTAAAAATAAGTTGAATCTAAAAAGAAAAAAAAATTAACAACAAGGATTCAATTGGTTATTCATTGTAGAGCCTTTTATACTCAATCTTTTAGTTATTGATTTTAAGAAAAATTAAGGAAATGGTACTTAATTTATTATGGTGATAAATCAGGTAAATGGATTTAAGGTGAAATTCGAGAAAATTGGGAAATCTTACAATTTGGGATCAAAGAAAGGATTTACCCCATCGGGAGAAAGACATGGGGTGTATTGTTAGAGGGGTGGCGACACTTTTTGTGACAGGCCCGTGGTGGAAGCCGTGGGGGAGTTTGGGGGAAAAACCGGGTGGAAGTTGTGAAACAAGGAGGAGAAATTGGGGAACATGACCAGGGGGAAGGACACGGCTTGTGACACCCCGTGGTTGAAGCAGGGCACACATGGACGGTGAAAAATTACAAAAGCTTTAAGGGTTTGAAGTACAGGGGGTGTGATTGGTCTTAAAAGGTTCTGAAGCATACACGGTTGAAGTACATGGCGTGTTCTGTCTTGAAAAATCCATAGAAAAATACGGTTGAAGTACAAGCCATGTATTCCCCAAAAGAATAACGTGGGGGCACGGCTTGACCAGGCCGGCGTAGGGCGTCCAGGTGGCAAATATTCACTTCTCGAATTTATTTTAAAAAAGGAAAGAAATTTTGTATCTTGTAGTAAATTTTTTGCATTCCAAAAATTAAAAAGAACAACCCTTAGTGGAAAAAGGGTTTTTTTTTTTAGTTTGATTTGGGGACAATCTTGGAGACAAAAAGGGAAAGGGAAAGGGGGCAGAGAATGAACCCAGGTCCATCAGTTTTCACTTTTTATTTTCGTTTTTTGATGAACAGTGTAGTAAAGTACTTTTTGCCAAAGGGTCATAAAATTTTAAATTTTTCAGGTTTGTGAGTTTAAATTGATTTACTTTTTTTTTGTTCTTTTTTTTTGGATATTCATATATCTTTAAAGTTTTGTCTTTTTTCTTTGTTGATTGGTGGAATTGAGCTCTTCTCTAAATTAGAAGTTAATATATTGTAATAGCACGTCAAATCCGTAATTGTTGATTGTTCTGTCTCGGTGCCAAAAATAACATTTTGGTTTATAAGATGGATGACCCAAAATTCTTTTAGGGAGGTGTATGATATGTTTAAAATAGGTTATCTTTAATCTACTAGCATAAATTTGGTGGTCTCTTAATTTTTAATGTATTGATGTTAATTCCTAAGGCTTGTTGGGTTTTGTCAAATCGAAAAGAGAAAAAAATCAAAGAGTTTGTCTTGATTATCGAGGAAGAAAGGGAGATGGGTTTGTTAGAGCTTGTTAAAAACCAAAAACGTTTATTAAAAAAAAGAATAGAAAACCATTTGCATCGATGATAAATTCCTAAAATTAAACTTCTTGATTCTTTTGGCTAGGTTTTTATCAATATTCGTTTTATTATTTGTTTCAACATTACTTGATTCACAAACAAAAACCCCCATTTTTTTTTCCTCTTTTTCCCTTTGATGAATTTTCTTTAACTAATCCTGGGGATTGACCTATCACCACTATATGCAAATATAAAATTGTCTAAGAGTGGTTTTTATTTTTGTTGGATTCGACACTCACTCCTATAATTATAATAGTGGAAATCGAATAAAATTGAAATCACAAAAAAGAGTTAATCAAAATAGTTTTTTAAAAATCCTTCTTGTAACTGTTTATTTTTCTTTATAGTAAAATATTCTCATCACTTCAAGTCTTATTTTGTGAACACTAACTCTTTTATACCCAACACTTCACTAGAAGAACTTGTAGCTAAAAAAAAAGGGTTCTCATGAGGGATGAGCTAAAACCCTAATCGTATTACCAAAAAACAAAAGCAACCATGAACGTACAAACACAAAAATGTGCAAAAGGAATTCAAGCACCAAGTTATTATCTTTCTTATTGTCATTAGCACAAACTTTGCAGCTAAGAACATTTACAACAAATTATTATAATATATATATTTTTTATAGACAAAAGGGGGCTAGCCTATGTCAATGAGTCAATGAGTTCAAGATTCTATGGTCTTTATATTCCCTTATACATTACGATAGTAGTTTTTCCCCTATCTATGATCCATAAATCCCTGAAAACCAAATATCCAAATCTACAGATCATATCAAATTTTCGACTCACTAATGACAAAGTAATACTAATGATCAAAGGGGCCCAAGTGACATTGACATTTTCGATTCCTTGAGCCCCAAAACAATACAATCACACAAATTAATAATTTCAATTCCCCTTAAGTTGGTTTACATTTCTAGTTAATGCACAAAATTTAAAAGACTAAAGTACACATACCTAATAAAATGCTGTTTCTTCACAATTAAAAACTTTTAAACTCAGACCTATTTGAATAAAAAAATTACACAATTAAAATCCCATAACAATATTTTAAACTATCTTAGGGATCTAAAAAAGGTAGGAGAAGTTAGGAGCTAAAATTTTGGGGGGAAGCTATCTTTGGAAACATAAGTTTGCACATTAAATATTTTGTTTATATAGTAGGTTGTTATTGTTTGCAAGGATTGGAAGGTAACAACATGTTCTTATGCATGTACCTTATATTAATTTGTGACTTTAGCACGATTGTGTGATTTTTAAGTGGGGTTTTTATACTTGAAGTACACGGGTTTCAACACAATGTATTGTGGGCATGTTTCTAGAAAGCCCCAAATTTTTGAAAACTACTTTTTTTTTTCAAATTCTAAATACCTAATCCAATTTCCCCCCAAATTTTTCCATGTTTAAGAAAGTGTAATCCTAATTTAAAATTTTCAACAAAAATATTTTGCTTTTCTTTAATTTCAAACAATTTATAAAACTTACATGAATTGTCATACACATCTCCCAAATTCTATTATTTTGACAATGGTCATTTTGCATGTTTGGATCTTACCACGACAAAGTTTTTTTTTTTTATTAAGTTACTATGTTGTTTTTTTTTTCTTTTCACAATTAATTGTTTATGACATACAAAAAATTGTGAGAAAATACTAATTTAGAATTATTGATGAGATGTGAAAAAAATATGAAAACTCACTTTAAAATAGAAAAACCATCAAATTTTAGCTAGTAGGAAGTATATATATCATCCACCATATGAATATAATTGTATTTTGGTACAAAATTTTTAATTTTTATGTATCATCCGCTCTTTTAGATTATCCCCTAAAAATTTCTATCTAGAGTATGATACTTACTTTGAGTAGAACAAGTATAAAAAGAGGCACTTCAAATTACAAAAGCACTTAAGATAATAAGGGTTTTGTTAAATTTTTGCATGTATAGAGGTATATAAAAGATTTTCTTAAATTGGATTAATGAATTTTGATACAAATATGAATTTTTTGTACTTAAGCCCATTCGGTTCATGCCATTTTAAGTGATGAATGGATTGAATAAAATCCGATTAATGAATGGGAAAAAAAAAAGTGCAAAAATTTTGGATGATAAAACACAAATGTGTGTAAAAGTAATATATATTTTTATAGGACAATGGTTTCCCGATCCCAAATAAATTATTCTAACTAATATATTTCCCCCTTTTGGCCCCTTATCCCCTTTGGACCCAGGAGCGACAGGGGGCACTCTCGGAAGAGAGTGGTGCTAAGGTAAGGATGAAGAAAAGATAAGCAGCGAAAATAAGTAAGGAAGAAAAAAATTTGAATTAAAAAAATTAAAAATAAAAAAAATAAATTACAACTTCTAAAGGCGGAGAACCGCCAGGGGAGAATTTTAAACAATAAATTTTAAATTGCATTAATTTTAAATACATAGACCTAAAAACCACAGGCGGGAGAGCCAAAACTGTGGGGTGTCAGTTCTGAAATAAAAAAAAAAGACTAAAACACCCCAGGCGGCAGAGCCATGACAGTGGGGGTGTCGACCTTTAATATTAACATAATAAAAAAAAATTTACTTTATTAATCCTTAAATAAATTTAAGGAAATAAATTGTTAGACAAAACAAGCATTTCAGAGAAAAAGGGGGTTTAAAAAAGTATGCGGAAAGGGTGGAGGGGATGAAAAAGGTGGAAAAAGAAATTTTTGAAGGTTAGTTAAAAAGGGAAAAAAAAAGAAAAGAAAAAAACTAAGACATTGAATACTTTGGGGTATGGTTCATCAACATAGAGAGCCCTTTAGAAGTGTTTGAGAGGTTATGGGGAAATTAACCCAAAGGTTGGTGGAGGAGGTAAGGAGAGGCTAGGGAAAAAGGAAAAGAAAGGAAGAGAGTATTTGGGAAGTGTTTAGGAATTATTGGCTTTTTTCTGGTGTTTTTTTTATTTTCCTAAAGATTCCCTTTGGATGGAATGGGCCCCATCTTTTTTAGACTTTCATTTTTTTTTTTTTTTTTAAAAGTAAAAAATTTTTTTATGTAGTGCAAGTGTTTGTCGGGAATATTGCTATTCAACAGTATTTCCCAGAGATTTTTTCGGTGGAAAAGTACCCTGTCATTCAAACCTAAATGACAGTTTGCCCTTATGGCTTTGGGGGACCCAGGGGCATTGATCAGATATGATAGAGGAGACAACTGGTTTAATACAATATTTTTCGTATGGGATACGGACTAAAAACAAAAAATTATACAGTATCTAAATTTACTTATTTAAGTTTTTTTTCAAATGTAAAAAATATTAATTGTCCTATGGGCTTCCCAAATTTATTGTGCAATTCTTCATTGCTTTGAGTCCTGTGATGAGAATCAAAGAAGCATTTTCTTTTTCTTCATTATCTTCGGACTTCTTCAATTTTGCAAAAAGCGCTTCCAGAACTTTCTTCTGTCTTCTGAATTCTGTGCTTTGCCTGTTTGACATAAGAAACCCCCCATGGAGGTGGGGGTTTTGGGCTTATGGAAGCAAGGTTTTCTACCTTGTCAGCCATTTTTCGATTTCTGATTCGGTTACCTTGTCCCACATTTTTAATCCTCCTACCCTTTGACCTTGAAACTCTGATGAGAAACCCGGGTCTGTGTATTCGGCCCGGTTTGTAGCGAGGCCACGTCATTACCCCTGATTCCGTGGCATGTAGTTAAAATGGTCTTGTGAAAAATTCTCATGAGCATTGGGATAAAGTTTTTAGGAAAAGATGTATCCTTTTTGGCATGTCAGGACAAAGTTGATTTCCCCATAATCTTCCTACCCCGATGAATAAAAATCCCACAAAAACCCTTTATTAGGGAAGAACCAAAGGAATTAAATCTTTGGGTTGAGGGCCATTTGAGCAGATGACCCCCGGGTTATTTATATACTAACCCCTTTTTTTTATTATGTATTTTTTATTCCAACAGGAATACTTTCATGGGCCCTTTTTGGGCAATGGGGCAAATTTACTTAAAAACAGTTTTGGGTTATCCTGGACCCACCCGAATCGGGAGAGTTGGGCGATGGATCCCCATAGAAAATCGGTTCGAAGAGATTTTTTTTGTATTTTTCTTTTATGAAAATTTTAGTTGTTTTTGGTTTTGGGACACTTTTATTTCTTGAAATTTATTTGGGTTTTCCACCCTTTAAAAATGGAAACTTGTATTTTGAGCACTTTTTAACCCCGAAGTAGCAAAATTTAAAAAATTTCTTAAAAGGGTTTGAGGGGGCTAATTTTGTAAAACAAAAATTCACTTTTGGAGGGTTGGGTTTTCTAAATTTCCAAATTTCTTATCAATTTCAATCCAAGAAGTTGAAATTGTGGGAGTGCAACAAATTGGAAAATTTTGGTTTTATCAAATTCCCACTTTTTTGTGTTTTTTTTTTCTCTAGTGTGTAATATTAGGGTTGGATTAGAAAATTTTTTGGGCGATTTGAATTGGTTCAATTTTAAAATTTGTGTGTTTTTTTTGTAATTATCTATTGGATTCTCCAAAAATTTTTATCATTTTGAAGGAATTAGATTTGAAAGGGGAAGTGGATTTCTGGGTTTTTTGCTTTTTTGATTGATTTCCCCCGTGATTCTCAAGCCTTATTTGGGGGTTTCTTTTGGGTTTAAAATTATTTAGAGATTACAATTGAATCATTTGAAAACAATTTCTCTAAAAACAAAGGGTTTCCGTAGATTGTCTCACTAGTGGACCCCGGGTTTTTGTGATTTTTTGGGGTTGTTTTTTTGGTCCTTGAAGTTCTTTGGAAATGGAATTGGACATCATTTTTTTGGTTCAGACACATGTTGAGAGAAGGGATTTTTTTTTATTTGATTTTTTGTATTATCTTAAATTTGGGTTAATCAAAAAATTTTGACCCCAATTGTGTTGTGTAGTTTTTGATTACGAAATTACTTGTTGGGCTTTAATTTGCTGATTGTTTGGTTTTTGGGTTGGGAAAAAATTTGGTTTTTTTTTATGGTCAAAATTTGGAAGGGCGTGCATAGAGTGGGTTTTTAAATTTAACAATTTTGGGATTGAAAAAATTCTTTTCCCTTCCCGTGATAGTTTTGGTGGGGAAGGAGGGTTTGAAGTTTGTTGGTTTTGATTTTTTTGTGTAATTTTGAAATTGGGGGGAAAAAATTTGCAATTTCCAGTTTTGAGGTGTGAGTTTGGAAGCAATTTGAATTTCAAAACAAATTAAGTCATTTTTTTAATTGGGTTTATTTGAAATTTGAAAGTGGCTCCCTTTCCTTTTTGGAAAATTGCAAATTTTGGGTTCATTTTGAATTTTAATTAACCCATTTTTGTGAAATTTTGGATTTTAAATTGTGGGGAAATGGGAGTGTATTTGTTTTTGTTGCCATTTCTTATTGTTACTGGAAGTGGAGTGTTGTTTTGTGTTGTTGCGTGGGGTGACTTTTGGAAAGTGAAAAAAAATTTTTTGCAGTAAAGTTTATGGTTGTAGTGGTTGGTGGCGGTGAAATTTGTGGTTTTGGATTAAAGGGGGCTACATCAAGTCAATTGGGTGTGAAACCCTGGCAAAAAGGAAAATTTAAGTAGTTGAATTTTTAATTAAAAAACAAAAATTAAAGTGCGAAAAGTAATTGAATTTTCTTCAACACTTTTAGTTGAATTTTAAATTTTTAATATTGAAGTATTTATTTGTGCTTCATTTATTTTAAAAACTTAAAATGATAAAAGTATTTATTGCTTTTTTGACTTGTTGCCCATGGGTGTATAGTGTGTGTGTTGTTACCCCAAATTGTTACTGTGCGGGGGGTGAAAATGAAGGGAGGTTTTGCTAAAATTTTTTGAGATTACATTTGTACTTTAGATAAATGCATCCCCAAAAAAAGTCATATGATGGTAATGGGTACATTTGGGAATGAGGCTAATTTCCAAATGGGTAGCAGACCC
>JBBMOL010004059.1:0-12313 GCA_037954665.1 Laguncularia racemosa | reverse complement strand
AGGTGCCATCTAGTTTTACCTAGTAGAATTAACTAGAAGTGAGGATCTTCAAGACAAACTAAAATAGATATTTTTAATTTCAATAGACTCTTTCTGGATGAATGTAATATTAGTTTTCTTTACTTATTTCTCCAATTATTATATATGTAGAACTTTATGTCTTACTTTAAATTTATATATTAACCTTAATATTTGTAAAATTATTATTTTTTATGGTGGCTTCTAGAGTAATGACGCCTTATGTACCATGTTGAAGTTTATGTGTGCTGAAAAATGGCTAATCATGGACTTTAGTATAATAAATGCTGGCTGATGTGCTCAAATGATCAAAGGAACCAAGCACATACATGCAACCAATTGAAACAAATTCAATCACCAAATCCAAGTCCTCAAGAGGCATGAACCACTAAATATTATGAATCTAAATTTATAAAATAATTTTGCTCTGATACTAAATGTGATGTGCCTAAAATCCAAAGCATAATGTACACATTCCAATTGGTGAATCAACTAGATAACTCACAAATATGGCGTGATAAGTTGATGAAAAATACTCCAAAATAACATGCAAATAGGGAACAAACAACTCCAAATGGCATGTACTAAATTAGATAAAACCAATCCAATAAACAACACAAGTGATTTTAATTTTCAACTATTAAATTGCGTGAACCAAATTTGAATAAGGAACCTTAATTGCATGAAACAAAACAATAAGAACCAATCCAATAACAAACTAGATATGATTGAATGCAACTTAGAAATGACCTTGATAAAACTCATAAGGATTCCTAAGCCAACTCACCACAATTCCACACTTGAAATTTATAAGAGTAGAAGCTCGTAAGAGGGGGTCTCTCATGGGCATAAAAAGATGTATAATTTGATGTCAAAGATAATGTCCCTCCAAAACCCTAGTTAGCAAGTATTTATACTTGCTCCTATTAGGGTAAAACACTCCAAAAATTATAACTATGCCACTATAGGGTGGTAGGTTTTAAAAAAACAAATTACAATCAAATAAAAAATTCCCAAAAACTTATAGCAAAAATGGTTCCAAGAAAATAATAAACAAATAAAAATAGTCCTCAAAATGTCGGGTCTTCAAATCAACTCGTGAATCCAACTCATCTTCGGTTTAGGTCGGTCCATGGATAACTAACAAGCTGAGTCTTAGTGAGTTTATACACAGCCCTGTAAATCTTGATAAGTGTGCCTTTGGGAAAACACAATATAAGAGTAATAGAAAAGAGGTTAGTATATAAATAATTCTAAGGTAGATTTGCTCAAAAAGACCCTCATTGCCAAGATTTGAAATCCTTTGCCTCTTGCCTTAATGATAGATCTTGTAGGAATTTGATTCCTATCATCTCCGAGCCTCAAAAAGATTGGTCCTCAAATCTAATAGATCAAATGCAATATAGAATCTATATCCTAGTGGTGATTGCTTTCTCTGCTTTATTTCTAGGATGTATCTCATCCGCAACACAAATAATGATCCATTATCCACTAAAGTCTCCCTTGTCTTAACCCATTCCACTGGTATTGTTACCTCCTTTTCTAATTCATCTGTATGCCGCTGACCTTCATGGCCTCTAATGGCTAGCTCAATTGCTCATGGCCCTTTGAAACCTCTGAAGGTGGACACAATTGTCTCTTAACAGTCTAGCCTTCTAGTGATGGGCTCATCTAACTCTAACCCTTAGGATCCTCTAATGGTTTACTCAACTGCTCGTGAGCCTCTAGAAACCTCTAAGGTGAACACAACTGCCTTTGAACAGTTTGGTCCTTTGGTGGTCTGCTCATTTGACTCTGACACTTAGGATCCTCTAAAGGTTGGCACATATGTGTCTGATAAGTGTTGTCCTCTATATGTTGGCTCATGTAACTAGGAACCTCAGGAACTCAGAAGGTTAGCATATCTGCCTCTACACAATTTGGTCCTCTAAAGGTTTGATCATGTAGCT
Organism: Laguncularia racemosa; assembly: GCA_037954665.1. Lineage (NCBI taxonomy): Eukaryota > Viridiplantae > Streptophyta > Magnoliopsida > Myrtales > Combretaceae > Laguncularia > Laguncularia racemosa. Next base: position 10,346 of record JBBMOL010004059.1, on the reverse strand, counting down.
ATGATCCTCAAGAATCTTTGATAGTTAACTTATTTGTCTTTGTTATCTTCTAGACCTCTAATGGTGACATAGGGTTCAATACTATATGTTTACCATCTTGTTGGAACATATAAGTATTTCTATAACCATCATGTAATACCATCCTATCATACAACCAGGGCCCTGTTAAGCAATATATGGGATGTATTCATAGGAAGGGTACCCTAGCCCTTTAGGTCACACAAAGACTCTCCTGATCATTTAACCAATGTAATGTATAGGGTTTAAGATGCGAGATAGTTACAAGTTTCAACTTTGATACTAATGATGTAACTACAACATTACTACAACTACCACCATCAACAATAATTACGCACAAGTTTCCTTGTACCTTACAAGAAGTATGGAACAAAATTTTCCTTTGTCCATCATCAATGATTGGCGAAGAAGTCAATACTTGATGTACCAAAGTAATAGAAGTATACACATCACTTGACATGGTTATTAAATAACTTCAACAAGTTAACAACACACTTCTCTACAAGTACCACAACAACAAACCCTTACACACCCACGGTACACATAACCAATTACAAGAAATACTTATTGTCACTTAAAGTAAAGTCAAGTAAAATAATTGAAGCACAAATAAATACTTCCAAGTAGTTAAGAAATTAAATTCAACCAACAAGTGTTTAAGTAATAAGTTCAATTACTTTTTACACTTTAATTGTTTGTTGAATTCAAATTCTACTACTTAACTTTCCTTTTCTTACCTTAGCTTCACACTACTTTAATTCACAATGTGTAGCACCTCAACACACACATAGATGCAAACTTCACACCACCATACACAATTCCCTTGCTCATGGTCAAGAGCTCTCTACCACCACTCATGCCATTAACAATACTTCTCTAAACAACACACACAAAACCACGTGAAATACACATACACGCTTCACTAAATTTACAAAACACAACACCACACATACACCTTTTATACACGTTGCAGTACACACATGCACACTCTTCTACACTTGAACTTCTCCATTCTATACAAGTTTCAAAACCGCAACTTACAACAACAAGGTAGCTCAAATTTAAATTCAAATTCAAATTGAGTTCAATAATTGCTCCATTCCACAAATGGTAGGGAGCCACTTTCAAATTCAAATGAACACACAATTACTCAATCACTTAATATGTGTTTTGAAATTCAAATTGCTTCCTTAACTCAAACCTAAATTATGAAAATTCAAGTTTGAAAATGATGGGAAATTTTCTGGCACAATAGATGCTCTCAGAACTTGATTTGGATGATGATCCAAATCGCTCATATTTCAATTTATTTCTTTTACCTAAAAAATATTTGAGTAATAATCTTATAGGTAAAAAATATTTCTCCATGGGATGCTAAATGACTTACATTAGTTGATGGCCGTGAGATATCATCAGATTTACATCTAAAGGCCCGTTGCGATTGATTTCACTTCAAAGCATTGGCTCTTGAAGATTTAATATTATTTTTGTACTTTGTAATTGTTATTGGACCATTTTATATTGTAATTTTCTTTTGAGACACTTTCATTTATTTTAATTTTCATTTAGGACCAACTACCCTAAAAGTGGCATAGTTGTAATTTTGTGGACTTTTTAACCCTAAAGGGAGCAAGTATAAATACTTGCTTAAGTAGGTTTTTTTTAGGGGAGAATTTTCATAATACACTTCACCTTTTTACGTGAGAGAACTAGGGTTCATCCTTAGTTCAATCCCTCTTATCAATTTCAATCCCAAGAGTTGGAATTGTAGCGAGTGCAACAAGGAAAAATTGTGAGTTATATCAATTTCTAATAGAGTTGGATTGAAGTTTTCTTGGTAAGATTTGATTGCATTTGTAATCAAATTATTATTGCCTAATTGATTGGTTTTTAGCAAATTATTATTTACCATCAATATTTGCTTCATTTGAACCATGAAATCAATCCTTTTAGAAGGTGGAATTACGATTATTGTTCCTGTTGAATTTGAGTATTATTTCACGTGGTATTCAAGAGTATTAGTGATCTTCATTGAGGAATATATCATTTAGATCAACTATTGCATTTAGGGTTCAGCAATCATATTACTCCAAATTGAATCGAATTAACAGTCTTTTAGGGTTTATTGGTAGGATTATTTTTCTTGTGCTTAATTTTGGTTTTAGACACATCATAATTTGGTATTAGAGATCAAGTTTAGATAAGGGTTATTTGATTTTGAATTTCGAAAATTTAGGGTTCATGCTCTTACATCTTCAATTCCAAAAATTGAGAGTAAATTGAAATTGTTGTTGTAATTACTTGAAGTGGCGTGGTTGTCTTGAGTGGAAGTTGAACTTGTTGCTTGTTGGAGTGAGTTTTGAGTACTTGTTGAAGCTTCTATGTTGTGGACTTCACCTGAAGGATGAGGAGAGTTAGTGCATTTTTTTTTAACATAAATTCGGAAGTGTAAAGTGTCTCCAATTGTGTAAGAAGAAGAATTATAGACTTTACATGTTTGTTTTTTGGAAAATAGAGGGTGTAATTGAGCATTTCTAGATTTGAGTTGTGTGGAAGATTTGGAAATTATTTGATTTTCAAAACAAACATTAAGTTGAAGAAGTTAATGTATGGTTGTTTGAATTTGAAAATTACTTCTTACCAATTGTGGAAGGGTTGCAATTAATGAAGTAGTTTGATTTTTAAATTTGAATTGTTGGTGTTTTGGTGTATAAGTTGCGGTTTGCTTTGGTGTTTGTAAGGTGAAACTTGTATGTTTAGGAGTGTGAACCATGGAGTGTGTGTAGAGTTGAGTTTGCAAAATTTTGTGAAGGTTGTGTGCATTCGGTGTGGATTATTTTTTGGTGTGTACATTGTGGACAATTGTAATAGGCGTAAGTGAAGTAGCACCATGGGCTAAAGAGGAGTAGTGTGGTGGTGGATTTGAGTATTTTTCATTTATTGAAGTGCTGCACATTGTGGTTGATTGTAATGTGAAATCATGGTAAGAAAATGATGTGCCTAATTCCAAGCTTAAGCACAATCAAAAGAATCAAGGAAAACACCTTAATTCACAAAACACAAAACCGGGTTTACTTGACTAGAAAATGCGGAAATCCAAAGGCAATGGAATGAAATCCAAAGAGCTTAATTGCTATTATCAATCCAATCAAGTAATCTTCATCAAATAATAACAATTATAGTTGAAACCCACATGAATCAAATCAGAAATCAAATGGGTCAACCGCAAATTCCCAAACCCTTCCTTCAAATATCCCATGATGTAATTAGAAATACCACAATGATAATACCTTCTAACAACACCCTAATCTTATATAATCCACGCAAATAATCCACAATATGACAAAGAAAACCATAAAAAAAAGAATCCCTTTCCAATAGTGAATAACACGTTATCAAGGGAAATCTTCAAAAATGATTCGAATCAATTTGATAAGTACTTCAAATAAGCACAAGAATTCATGAATAAAACATATATTTCTGACTAAGAACTATTTCAATTCAACCCTAGATATGACACACTAGAGAAGAAAAGAAATCAGAACAAAATGAAATTTATATAACTCATAATTTCAAGATGTTGCACTCGCCACAATTTCAACTCTTGGGATTGAAATTGATAAGAGTTTGGAACCAAGGTATGAACCCTAATTCTCACGTGAAATGTAGTGTATAATCTGCAAAATGATAAGCCCCTCAAACCCTCTCTTAAGCAAGTATTTATACTTGCTACTCCTAAGGTTAAAAAGTGCTCAAAATTACAAGTTTGCCACTTTTAAGGGGCTAACCCTAAATGAAACTTACAAGGAAATAAAAGTGTCCCAAAACCAAAATAGTTCATAAAATAAGAAATATATAAAGAAATGGTCTTCAAGATGCCGGTCTTCTATAGGATCCATCGGCCCAGCTCATCGCCGGTTCAGGTCGGTTCATGGATAAACCACAAGCTGAGTTTGTGGGAGTTTGTCCATTGCCCTATAGAATATGATAAGTGTGCATGTTGGAAAACACAATACAAGAATAATAGAAAAGTGGTTAATTTATAAATAATTCTGAGGTTGATTGCTCAAAATGGGCCCTCATCGCCAAAATTTGAATTCCTTTAGTTCTTGCCCTAATGATAGGTCTTGTCGGATTTTTATTCCTATCAGAAAAGGAAGGTCGAGTGGTGGAAATTAAACTTCAAATAAATCATTAAAGTGTGAAAGTAATTGAATTAGTTACTTAACACTTGTTGTTGAATTTTAATCCCATCTACTTAAAGTAGTTGTATGTGTACTTCATTTATTAAATTATTTAGAGTAATAATTATTTCTCCTTGTGCCTTTGATATTCTCATTGAGTCGTGGGCTATTACATCATTGTAGTTGCTAAAATGTTTAGATTACTATTGTTGAATGAGTGTGTTGTAAATTTTGGAACTACTTCTTCAAAACACATCATGTCCAATGAGAGTGTGAATGGGGGAATTGGCAATGAAGCCAATAGCCAGGTTAGTGGAGGTCAGGGTCATAATACCGTAGGTAGGAGGACTTTAGAAGAACAACTCTAAGATCTTACTACCATAATTGCTACTTTAGCAACTAGGATTGATGGGATGACATTACCACAACCACCTGTGGTGAGCCTTCAAGCACCACTTAGGTAGCTCTATAAAACCTTTAGAGAGATAGAGTAGTGGAGATGGAAATTTGAATAGAAGGATGGATGGGGATCATCATCCTTACAGGAAAGAGAGGAATGACAACTTTGGGGCTAATCCATATCAAATAGGGATTTCAAGTTCCCTTAGGGACAAGAGTATGTGAAGTACAGATGCCTTCTTATGACAATAAGGGATCAGCTAATGATTATTTGGATTGAGAGGACAAGTTTAAGGGTCTCTTTGAATGTTATAAGATTGATGATAATACTAGAGTCCACCAATTGGCTGCCGCCGAGTTTATAGGATACGCTGCACTATGGTGGAAGAATTTGATTATTAGTAGGCGTAGGGATGGGGAGGCTGAGATTCGGACATGGAGGGATATGAAAAGGGTGTTGAGAAAAAGATTTATTCCTGAGCACTACAAACAGGAACTGTTTATGCAATCGTAGAACTTAAGGTAGGGAAGCAAGACAGTGGATGATTATATGCAAGAATATAAAACCTCATGATTAGATGTGGGTTAATCAAACCTCCTGAACAAACCTTAGCACACTTCGTCTCAAGGCTAAAATATTAAGATAGCGTGTGTTGTTGAGCTACGGCGCTATAGTACACTTGATGAGGCTATTCAATTGGCCTTGAAAGCGGAGAGGCAAAGGAGGTCCAACTAGTTCAGGGCTCTGATTAGTAGGCCCAATACTACCACCAAACCCATGGTAGTTGACGTTCGATCAAGAGGGACAAAGGTGGTAGGTGAGACAGTGAAAGCAATGGACAAAACTACCCCTAGCATTGCTAGAGAAAATATACCCTCTAGGAAGGGTAAAGAGGTAATAACATCAAATGTGACGCAGATTGCTCCTGGATCTACTAATGGAAAAGTACGCTAAATCAAATGCTTTAAGTGCATGGGATTTGGGCATATGACAACACAATGTCCAAATAAGAGGGTGATGACTGTCATGGAGGGTGTTGGGGGAAGATGTTAAGGTTAAGGAGGAACAGGCTGAGCCTACAAACCCGCCTATAGCACTATAGGAGTATTATGATGACCAGACTACAAAAACACATGAGGAGTGTATAGGTGAACAATATCTACCTATTAATGTGTTACGCGGGACTCTAACCTTATCTCCTGATGCTAGAGACATATAGAGGGAGAACATATTCCACACCCTTTGTAGGATTAGAGGTAACCTTTGTGTACTCATCATTGATAGTGGTAGTTGCACGAATGTTATATCTGCTGCACTAGTAGACAAATTACATTTATCCACTAGTCCACATCTAGCCCTTATGACTTGCATTAGTTAGACAATCGAAGCAGCAAGTATGTTACACTAAGGGCGAAGGTGCCTATGAGTGTTGGACATAAATATCATGATGAGATCTTATGTGATGTAATTCCTATGTATGCATTCCATTTGCAATTAGGTAGGCCTTAGATGTTTGATCAGAAGATGTTACATGATGTATTCAGGAACACCTATATCCTCAGTATGGAAGGTCTCGTATAGTACTATCACCTATGACTTCGTTTGAGGTGCACTAGTTTCAAGAGCAGATCAGAACTACTTCCACTACAACTGGTAACCGGGAGAACAGGCCGATAGAGATGTTCGAGTTCAATTCCAGAAATGACACTTTAGATTGAGGGCAAATCTTTTAGTAGCCCAAAGAGATGATGGGAAATTTTTCGGCACCATAGATGCTCTCAGAACTCGATTTAAATGATGATCCAAATCGCTCATATTTCACTTTATTTCTTTTATCTAATAAATATTTGAGTAATAATCATAAAGGTAAAATAATATTTCTCCATGGGATGCCAAATGACTTACATTAGTTTATGGCTATGCGACATCATCAGATTTGCATCCAAAGGTCCGCTACGATTGATTTCACTTCGAAGCATTGGCTCTTAAAGATTTATATTATTTTTGTACTTTGTAATTGTTATTAGACGATTTTATATTGTAATTTTTTTTTTGGGACACTTTCACTTGTTTCTACTTTTTGTTTAGGACCGACCATCCTAAAAGTGGTGATAGTTGTAATTTTGTGGACTTTTTAACCTTAAAGGGAGCAAGTATAAATACTTACTTAAGTAGGTTTTTTTTGGTAGAGAATTTTCATATTAGAATTCACCTTTTCACGTGAGAGAATTAGGGTTCTTCCTTAGTTCAATCCCTCTTATCAATTTCAATCCCGAGAGTTGGAATTGTGGTGAGTGCAATAAGGAGAAATTGTGAGTTATATCAATTTCTATTTATTGTGTTTCTTTTCTTCTCTAGTGAGTCATATTTAGGGTTGGATCAAAGCTTTCTTAGTCAAATTTGATTGCATTTGTAATCGAATTATTATTGCCTAATTGATTGGTTTTTAGCACTTGTTATTTACCATCAGTATTTGCTTCATTTGAACTGTGAAATCAATCCTTTTAGAAGGTGGAGTTGCAGTCGTTGTTCTGGTTGAACTTATGTATTATTTCACGTGGTATTCAAGAGTATTAGTGATTTTCATTGAGAAATCTATCATTGTGATATTTCATTTCATGGAATATATCATTCGGATCAACTATTGCATTTAGCGTTCACACAACAATATTTCTCGAAATTGAATCGAATTGACATTGTCTTTTGGGGTTTGTTGGTTGGATTATTTTACTCGTGCTTAATTTCCATTTAGGTACATCATCTTTTTTGGTATTAGAGTTGCACATACTTGGTTCATTTCAATATTAATCATGTGGTGTTGTGGAATTAGATATAGATCTTGAGAATTAACATCATTGTTCATGTGATTGGAAGCTAATTTGATTGACATTGTCTAATTGTCTTTCAAATTGGTTTTGTATGTGCTTAATCATGGTTTTAGACACATCATAATTTAGTATTAGAGCTCAAGTTTGGAGAAGAGTTATTTGATTTTGAATTTCAAAAATTTAGAGTTCTTGCTCTTACATCTTCAATTTCAAAATTGAGAGTAAATTGAAATTGTTGTTGTAATTACTTGAAGTGGTGTGATTTTCTTGAGTGGAAGTTGAACTTGCTACTTGTTGGAGTGAGTTTTGAGTACTTGTTGAAGCTTCTATGTTGTGGACTCCACCATGAAGGAAGAGGAGAGTTTGTGCATTTTTTTTTTTTTGAACATAAATTTGGAGGTGTAAAGTGCCTCCAATTGTGTAAGAAGAAGAATTGTGGACTTTACATGTTTGTTTTCGGAAAAATAGAGGGTGTAATTAAGCATTTCCAAATTTGAGTTGTGCGGAAGATTTGAAATTATTTGATTTTCAAAACAAACATTAAGTTGAAGAAGTTAATGGTATGGTTGTTTGAATTTGAAAATTACTTCTTACCAATTGTGGAAGGGTTGCAATTTGTGAAATAGTTTGATTTTCAAATTTGAATTGTTGGTGTTTTGGTGAATAAGTTGTGGTTTGCTTTGGTGTTTGTAGTGGAGAAACTTGTATGTTTAGGAGTGTGGTAGAGTTATGTTTTGCAAAATTTGTGAAGGTTGTGTGCATTTCAGTGTGGATTATTTTTTGTGTGTACATTGTAGACAATTGTAATTGGTGTGAATGAAGTAGAACCGTGGGCTAAGAGGAGTAGTGTGGTGATGGATTTGAGTATTTTTCATTTATTAAAGTGCTTTCACATTGTGGTTGATTGTAGTGTGAAATCAAGGTAAGAAAAGGAAGGTTGAGTGGTGGAAATTAAACTTTAAATAAAATCATTAAAGTGTGAAAATAATTGAACTAGTTACTTAAGCACTTGTTGTTGAATTTTTTAATCCATCTACTTAAAGTAGTTGTATGTGTACTTCATTTATTAAACTTATTTGGAGTAGTAAATTATTTTCTCCTTGTGCCTTTGATATTCTCATTGAGTCATGAGCTATTACATCATTGTAGTTGCTAAAATGTTTAGATTACTATTGTTGAAGGTGTGTCCTGTAAATTTTGGAACTACTTTTAAAACATACCATGTTCAACAAGAGTGTGAATGGGGGAATTGGCAATGAAGCCAATAGCCAGGCTGGTGGAGGTCAGGGTCATAATACCATAGGTAGGAGGACTTTAGAAGAATAGCTCCAAGATCTTCCTACCATAGTTGCTACTTTAGCAACTAGGATTGATAGGATGACATTACCACAACCACCCATGGTGAACCTTCAAGCACTACCTTGGGTAGCTCCATAAAACTTTTAGAGAGACAAAGAGTGGGAAATAGAAATATGAATAGAAGGATGGATGGGGATCATCATCCTTACAAGGAAAAGAGGGATGGCAACTTTGGGGCTAATCCATATCAGAATTAAGATTTCAGGCTACCCCGGGGACTGGAGTATGTGAAGTTACAGATGCCTTCTTGTGACGGCAAGGGATCAATCGATGATTATTTAGACTGGATGACAAGTTTGAGGGTCTCTTTGAATGTTATGAGATCAATGATAATACTAGAGTCCAATTGGCTGCCATCTAGTTTACAGGATACGCTGCACTATGGTGGAAGAATTGATTATTAGTAGGCGTAGGATGGGGAGGCGGAGATTCAGATATGGAGGGATATGAAAAGGGTGTTGAGAAAAAAAATTTATTCCTAAGCACTACAAATAGGAACTATTTATGCGTCTGCAAACCTTAAGGTGGGGAGGCAAGACTGTAGATGATTATGTGTAGGAATTTGAAACCCTCATGATTAGATGTAGGTCAATCGAACCTCTAGAACAAACCCTAGCACGCTTCATCTCATGGTTGAAATATGATATAGCGTGTGTTGTTGAGCTGCAACACTATAGTACACTTGATGAGGCTATTCAGTTGGCCTTGAAAGTAGAGAGGCAAAGGAGGTCTAACTTGTTCAAAGCTCCGAGTAGTAGGCCCAATACTACCACCAAACCCATGGTAGTTGATGGTCGATCATGAGGGACAAAGGTAGTATGTGAGACAACGAGATTAGTGGACAAAACTACCTATAGCATTGCTAGAGAAAATATGCCCTCTAGGAAGGGTAACGAGGCAATAACATCAAATGTGAGGCAGACTATTCCTAGATCTACTAGTGGAAAAGTATGCCAGTTCAAATGCTTTAAGAGCATAGGATTTGGGCATATGGCAGCACAATGTCCAATAAGAGGGTGATGACTGTTATAGAGGGCGCCAGGGAAGATGTTGAGGGTTGGGGAGGAACAGGTTGAGCTTAAAAACCTGTCTATGGCACTGTAGGAGTATTATGATGACCAGACTACAGAAACACAAGAGGAGTGTATAGGTGAACAATATCTACCTATTAATGTGTTACGTAGGACTCTAACCTTATCTCCTGATGCTAGAGACATATAAGGGAGAACATATTCCACCCTCTTGTAGGATAAAAATAAACCCTTTTTTACTCATCATTGATAAAGGGAGTTGCACGAATTTTATATCTCTGCACCAGTAGAAAAATTAAAAATTTAAACCACTAGTCACATCCAGCCCTTATTACTTTCATTGGGTTGGGCAACAAGGGATAAATGTTTCCTAAAAGGGGAAAAAGCCTATGAAGGGTTTTGGGCAGAAATATCAGAAAGAATCCTTTTGGATGAATTCCTATTGGGACATTTCCCTTTGCTTTGGGGAAACCCCTTTGATGTTTTATCAGAAGGTTTTTTCATATGTATTCAGGGAAAACCTATA
>JBBMOL010004058.1:0-12316 GCA_037954665.1 Laguncularia racemosa | reverse complement strand
GCCCCAAAATTCTCCCTTCCCACTTGGGGGAGAGGTAAAATTCTTTATTTGACCAATGGTTATGAGATGGGAATATCAAGCTCCCAAGATTAGATCGCTTACCAACATAAAATGAGAAAGATGATCCTAAGTTTTGCAGGTATCACAGATCCGTAGGTCACCTTATGAAAAAGTGTTGGACTTTAACGAAGATTTTCAATGATAGGGTCAGTAATGGAGAACTTGTCAAAAAAAAACAACGATGTCCGTAATAATCCACTCCCTACACACAATAATCAACAGGGTACTGCAAATGCCATTAGCCATAATCCTAGCACTAAAGAAAGAGATATGTCACATGCCGAGGCACGTAATGTACAGAAGGCTATAACTGGGAATAATGAGGATGCATGTACGCCAAAAGTAGCTGCCTTAATGAAGACAACTAACTTCAAAAAAGAATTTAACTTGCTAAGGTTTAATGAGGATGCATGTCTTGCAGCAGCAACTGCCCTTACCCAAATTGTAGAGAGAGAATACAGGGAGTGCAATCTAGTGCAGCTTGTACGAAGAATGGCAAAGGTGCATGAGAATGCAATTCTCTTTACTAATGCGGATATGTACGCCAAGAACCGCAATCATAACCGTCTTCTTTATATGAAAAGCATGCTAAATGGGTGTCCCATTAAGAGGACATTCATAGACAATGGCTCTTCTATAAACATAATGTCATTGTCTACCTTAAAGGTTGTAGGGATAGACAACCAACACCTAATGAGACAACTTATTGCCATCAATAGTTTCATTGACACATCTATAAACATAGTAAGGTATGTTAATGTGAGCTTTAAAGTGGACCTATACAAAGCTCCACATGGTTCCACGTAATCAATGTGCCCATATCCTACCATCTACTAGTTAGAAGAAAGTGGTTGCACGATCACAATCTCATACCATCAACATGGCATTAGTTCATTAAGGGCTATTGGAAGGGAAATGACATATTCATTTCCCACTATGAACAATCCATTCGAACATAATAAGGCATGCTTTACTAAAGTTACATTCTTTGATGAATATGCTAAAGAGGGAGAAACTGCTATCGCAACACCCTCTAGCACACCACTACCCATTGGGAGGAGACTCAAGAGAAGCCTACAAGAAAGAAGAACATGTGAGGCTCTTGTGGGGACCAAAAGAAGCAAAAGAGGAATGAAGTAATAGAAAGTTTCATCAGAAAAAATAAGCAGAGGTATACTATTTATGACAGTCCATGGGATTTAAAGGATGGACCTAAAGAAGCTTGTTCATTTTCTTTAGATCTTATACTAATACAAGAAACCCAACCCACCCCTAGAGATGCAAGATCAACTTAAGCTACAAGTTGATGAAATTGAAGGGTTAGTTTCTAGTGAAACTAGGCAAGTTTCCAAGACCTATCTTCCTTGGTAAGAATCTCTTGCAAGAGCTTAAGGTCCCACCTAGTGGAGTAAGCGTAGAGACATATTTTGCATGGACTTACGATGAAATGCCAGGATTAGACCCCACTTTATTTGTACATACATTGAACATTATGGCTAAGGTTAAGCCAATAAAATAAGGACAATGAATTTTTCGCCTAGAAATTAATGTCTAAATCAAAGAAGAGATTGAGAAGTTACTCAAAGCTGGCCTCATTAAAGCAATTGAGCACCATCATGGTTGGCCAATATCGTTTCTAATGAGGAAGAAAATGGCCAAATACGAGTCTGTGTAGATTTTTTGTGATCTCAACAAGGGCTTGCTCAAAAGATAACTTCCCATTACCAAATATTGATATGTTAGTAGAAGCTACAGTTGGATAAGAGTGTTTTTGTTTATGGATGGTTTTAGTAGCTATAATCAAATCAAAAAGGCCACCGGAGACCACTAAATGTACTACTTTCAAGATGTTGATCAGGAATTTCTACTATACAGCCATGCCCTTCGAGCTTAAGAATGCAGGAGCTACTTACCAAAGAGCAATGACTACCATTTTCCATGATATGATGCATGACTTTATGGAAGACTATGTGGATGACATTGTTATCAAGTCCAAGGCGAGCACCAGATCACTTGATACATTTGTAGAAGGTTTTTGAGGGTGTTGATTGTATGAGTTACACATGAACCCGCTAAAGTGCGTATTTGGTGTAGCGTCTGGAAAATTCCTTATATTTGTAGTTTATAGAAAAGGGATCGATGTTGATCCAACAAAGGTGCAAGATATACGATCCATGCCTTAACCCACTAACCTAAAGGAATTAAAAACATTCATGGGGAAGGTCTCTTATATCAAGCGATTCATCCCAATACTAGCCGAGATCTCCTATCCCCTATAGCAGCTCATGAAGAAAGGAGCACTGTTCGAGTGGAGGCAATTACAAGAGGAGGCTATTAGAAGATAAAGGATACTCACATCTCCACAGACAATGACAATGTCTGTCAAAGGTTTACCAATGATTCTCTACTTGACATCCACTGACAACTCCATTGGAGCTTTACTTGCCACAAGAACTCAAAGGAAGGAGAGTAACTATATATTACCTAAGCCAATCACTTCAAGGAGTGAAATCAATTATTCAGGCTATGAGAAGCATTATCTTATGCTAATATTTACTACACAAAAGTTGTGTCATTACTTCTTAGCGCTTAAAGTCAATCTTATCGCTCACTCCAACTCGATAAAGTACTTGTTATCATGGCTAGCCCTATCTGGATAGATCATAAAATGGTTACTTCTCCTATCAAAGTTTGACATTATAGTTATGCCACCTAAGGCTATTAAGTCTCAAGCTCTAGTAGACCTCTTAGCTCATTTTCCTATGGCATATGAGACCCTTTCCATGGATATGATCTCGGTAGAGTTTCATGAGATTCCATAAGGATAGAATTGGGCAAAGACTGGCAATTATGGGTTTTGATGGCTCATCTACTAGTACTGGGAAAGAAGTTAGGGTAATATTGATAACCCTTGAAGGTTAAAAAGATATTACTAGTATTTAAGCTAGATTTCCATTGCACCAATAATGAGGTTGATATGAGGCTCTACTATTCAGACACATTTAGGTGCAAAATGTTGCGGGCATCTCACTTGTGCATTCGTGGTTAGAGCTAGTAACTGTGGGGGGGGGGTCCGTGGGCTAACCCACCCCACCCGTAAAAAAAAACGCGAGGCGGGCAAAAAATTTTGGCCTTGCACCCACATGACCCACGAGGCGGGTGGGTAATTTTCCACGGGCACAAGTTGGCCTGTTTACCTGAAAAAAAAAAAAAAAAAATCTTATGCGATTTGGAAAAACACTAATTTAAAACAATTTCAACATTTTTTTCCTAACATATGTAATATAAATTATACTTGCAAAGAAAAAAAAGGCTTATCTAAAAAAAAAATAAAATTATTTCTAGCATGTCCTACATAGTACACTTTAATAAAAAAAAAATAAATTTAAAAAAAAAATTCGCGGGCAAAGCGAGCCAGTCCGCAATGGCCCGCGGGGTGAAGCGGGCTGATTTTTTGTAACCCGTAACTCTTGAGAGCCACTGCAGGCCAACCCGTGACGATCCCCGGGCCGGGGTGGGTCGGGGTGAGCCAACCTGTTTTGGCCCGCATTCTCGACTTATTCATGGGGATTTAAAAACCTTGATTATCAAACAAGCCATTGGTGGGAATTTGCTCTCGAAGAACCAACACTAGTGCCTTACAGGGCTATGATGCAATCTGTTGTTAGCAAATTCAATTCAATGAGATATGAACATACTAAAGGGTCAGCCAATCGTTATGCAAATGCACTTGCAAACTTTAGCATCTAAATTTCCTATTCAAGTCGAAGAAGATGGTTTAAATATTCAGGTTTATTAAAAAAATCGGTTTCATGCATAACTCTATAGTTACTAGATGAGGAAAAAGAAGAAAACTCCAAATGACCAGTGCACTCCCATTAAAGGTCAACTAACACATGCTAGTGTAGCTTCTAGGGGGATCTAAAAGCTTTTATCCTCATTAATGGTATTTTTGTACTTCAAAGTTCTAGGAAGGTATCTTATCGCAATGTATTTGTGTAAAGCAAGCATGCTTGCTATTGGACAAGTATCACAAAATCTAATGTGAAGAGGAAGGCCCATCCTATATCTTGCATACAATGCATAGGGTATTACTGGCCAACTATGGCTAAAGATTCTTCTCAAATGCAAATGAGTAGCAAAAAAGGCTTTGAGATTCCTAATCAAGGAGAAAGTAACTTTGCAGCAAATGTCAATGATTAGAGACACCTTTACATAGACTATTTACAGAACGGCACCTTACCTATGAATGGAATTGATGCTCACATAGTAAAACGCTAGGCAAAGAGGTATATCATGCATGAAGATCAACTATATAGGGTATCAGTCATGGGACAACCCCTTAGGTGTGTCGCACTACCGAAACAAAGACTATACTAGCAGAAGCCCATTCTAGAGATGGTAGAGAACATTAAGGAGGAAGAAAGTTGTACTAGCACCTATTGAGCTTGGGGTATTACTAGCCTACAATGGAAAATGATGCACTCAACTTTTCCAGGAGGTATGTTGTATGCTAGCAACACGGGAATGCCATCTATGCTCCCGCCATTGCACTGCGTAGCTTGACTACTCCGTAGCCTTTCCATACATGGGCATTTGACTTGATTGGCCCAATACATCCACTATCTAGGGGATGCATTTAGATTTTGGTAAGTATCGAATGCTTCACTAAGTAGGTGGAGGCAATCCCATTAAAGAAAGCTACAGGACAAGCGGTGGCAAGCTTCATGAAAGAATATGTCATTTGCTACTTTAGAATCCCAAAGTGCATTCTTTCCAACAATGGTACAACCTTTATCAACTTGTACATATGAACCACATGCCTACTTTGACGAAACCTAATACCAATACGTTCGAAATTGCTACCCAAGATGCCAAACAATCGAGTGGAAACCGCGACCCATTGCCTATAAGTGAGGCAAGAACCTTGGTATATTATGTAGACGCTACAATCGGGATAAGAGACCGATTGATAAGTCGAGATGAACGCTACGGAAGAAAATCCGATAAGTTCAAGGAAAGTTCTTTAAAGAATTAAGAGAGGAATTATCTCAAAAGTGTTATTTAAACTTGTATGTTCTATTGTATATTGTATTCTGTTCTCAACCCTAGACATTTATATTAGGGTTTATAACTCGTAATAATAAAGCCTAAAATGATATAACATCATTAAGTTGCGAAAAAAAATAACAAAATAGGGACTTAAAGGCTGGTGGCGTTGGAATGAAGGCCGGCGGCATTGGAGCCGGCGTAGAGCATATATACGGCCGTGCCTTTCTAGATATGTATGTTTCTGTAGATATTCTTGACACCATACACGGCCGTGCCTTTGAACCATGTATACGACCGTGTATGTTTCTGTGGAGCCTCTAGACTCACTACACGACCGTGCATTGTAAAGACACGCCCCCTTCAACCCTTATCCATTATGACTTGTACAAGAGTAAGGGCATTCTCATGGTTGCTCCAATCCTTTCCGGCTTCGTGGACATCCTTTATCAACCTGTTAAGTGCTTCCTTGAATCGTTTCGCTTGAGTTCTTGTGATCGGTCTAAGGGGCACTTCAAGAGGATCCACATTCCATCTTCTGGCTTGGCTCCCATCATGGCTCTCATCATTCCTCTCCTCTTGAAAATGATTTGTCCTCAAATCGTCGCCTACATCAAAAGGACTCAGATCAGTAACATTAAACGTAGCACTTACTTGATACTCACCTGACAAATCTATCTTGTATGCATTATCATTGATGCGCTCAAGAATTTGAAATGGTCCATCGCCTTTAGGAAGTAATTTAAATCGACGCTGCATAGGAAACCGCTCTTTGCGCATGTGAACCCAAACCCAATCTCTAGGTTCAAAGACAGCTTGTCGACGATCCTTGTTGGCTTGTTTCACATACTGCTTTGTTCTTCGCTTAATGTTTAGCTTTGCCTTCTCATGGGTCTATTTAACAAATTTTGCTTTTTTCTTGCCATTTAGATTAACATACTCAGAAATAGGTAGAGGTGATAAATCCAAAGGAGTTAGTGGATTAAAACCATACACAATTTCAAAAGAAGTAAACTTAGTAGCAGAATGCATTGTGCGATTATAGGCAAATTCAACATGCGGTAAGCAATCCTCCCAACTTTTAATGTTCTTTTTAATGATTGCCCTTAACAAAGTAGATAAAGTTCGATTTACTACCTCAGTTTGACCATTAGTCTGTGGATGACAAGTAGTAGAAAACAATAGCTTAGTTCCTAACTTAGCCCACAGGGTCTTCCAGAAGTAGCTCAAGAACTTACATCTCTATCCGATACGATTGTTCTAGGCATACCATGCTAATCTCACAACTTCCCTAAAGAACAAATTAGCAATATTGCAAGCATCATCTGTTTTGTGGCAAGAAATGAAATGTGCATCTTAGAAAATCTATCCACAACTACAAAAATAGAATCTCGACCATGTCTAGACCTGGGTAATCCTAACACAAAATCCATGAAATATCTACCCAAGGCTCATGAGGAATGGGAAGTGGGGTATAAAGCCCATGAGGTTGGACTCTAGATTTTGCTTGCTTACACGTGACACATCGCTCACAAATCCTCTCAACATCTCATTTCATGTGAGGCCAATAGAAGTTTCCTGTAATACCCTAAAGTTTTAGCTACTCCAAAATGCCCCATTAAACCTCCTCCATGAGACTCCCTCACTAGTAATTCTCTTAAAGAACAATTTGAATGCATAGTTTACTCTCCCTAAACAAGAATCCTTCATGTTTATAAAATTTACCATGACACTACTTCTCATCAATGCACATACTCTTCACAAAATCTCGATCAGAAACAAACAATTCCTTAATGTGCTCAAAACCAAATAGTCTAGAACTAAGGTAGAGATAAGAGCATACCTCCTAAAAGTGCATCAGCAACGACATTCTCTTTACCTTCTTGTATGGAGACATGGGGAAATTTTTTAAAGAACTCCACCTAACGACATCCCTTTTGTTTAGCTTATTTGTCCCTTCAAGTACTTAAGGGATTCATGATCATGTGGATCACGAACCTTTTGGGCCAAAGATAGGTTGCCCATCTCCAGTGCCGAACCAATCAATAACCTTGTCAAAGTAGGGTAGTTCAAGGTTCCCCACAGCTTTTTGCTAAAGAATGAAATTTGGCTTCTCTCTTGCATGAGCATTTCCCAATACCTAATCCGAAGCATCACACTCAATTTAAAAACTTTTGAAAAATTTAGGTAAAGTAAAAAAATGGCGCCGGAGCACTTTTTTTTAAAGGGTTGAAAGGCCTTTCTTGTTGCCTCCCCATCTAACCCCAGGATTACCTGTAAGTGGTGCGAATGGTGCGAAACCTTTCAAAACCCTTTGAAAAACTCGCATCCATGGAAAAACTCTGCACATTATTTACATTAGTTGGACAGGCCACCCGGGGATCGCACAATCTTTTCTTCATAAACCCTGTACCCCTGTCACAAACAACAAAACCAAGAAACACAAGTTTGTCTGTGCAAAAAGGCATTTTTGGGTTGCATATAATTGCCCTTTCGAAGACTTCAAAAATCCCTCAAGTGAGTATATGGTCTTCCAAAACTCTTGCTGTAAATGAGGATCCAAAAAATAAAAAACCACAAATTTCCAATAAAAAGCCCTCAAGAATGGGTTATAAGTCTCATAAAAACTGGGTGATTATTTAAAACCCGAAAGGCATTAAAAACCACTCATCAACCCATTTTTGGTCTTAAATGGTTTTCCATTCATCCCCTTTCTTTCATTCTAATTTAGTGATACCCCTTTTTTCAGATAAATTTTGGAAAAGACACTAGACCCATGTAACTCCAACATTCATTAAGCGAGGAATGGGATGACGAACTTTACTTGATTTGTTAAAAGCGCGGCAGTCAACACACATTCTCCAGACCCATCCTTCTTAGGACCAAAATCAAAAGAACGCCAGGCCCCATTTTCCTCCACTCCCCTTCCCCTTTAAATTCTTTTACCTCCTTTGGGAGTTCCTTTTTTTCTCCTCTGATTGCTCCAAAAAGCAGGTTTGGAATTTGAGCTCCGGGTACAAGATTAATCGGTCTCAATCCCACGAAAGGGGGTAAAACCATTTGGAATCTCCAAGGGAAGACATCTTCAAAGTCCTGCACAATAACACAACCACATAGGAAAAATTTAAAAAGTTCGTTTATTCAAAAAAGTTTCCTTAAAAACCAGCAACAACATAGGTTGCTTCATCACAACGTCCCCTCCAAAACACTTTCTTGCCACACAACTCCCTTTTGCAAGGCTGCACTCCCCTTTTTTCACCACCACCAAAATTGATCCCCTTAACTTGGTCTCTCACGCTCTTTTACCTTCCTCTCTTTTTTTCCCTTTGACATCGACTTTTGTTTCCTTTTTTTTTTTTCTCGCTGTCTTTTTTTCCTCTCACCTCCCTTTTTTTCCTCACCTTATATTTTTCAAAGACTGTTGTAGTCAACGATCCTAACCCTGTTTTTAAGGTTTGTGGGTAAAGGCTTTTCTTCCTTCTTCCATTGGTTAGTCTTCCAGGTGGATGAACCAGCACCCTGTTGAAACCGTGCAGTACTACTACCTTTCCTCCTGTGTTGGCTCTCAACCTTTATAGCCATATGAACCATATCTTCCAATTCTACATAATGCTGTAGTTCTACGACATTTTGAATTTCTCTATTCAATCCAGCAATAAACCTAGCCATGGTAGCCTCTCTATCCACCTCTACATTCGCCCTAATCATAGTAACCTCCATTTCTTTAAAATACTCATCCACACTTCGGCTTCCCTGCTTAAGAGTTTGCAATTTGTTGTGTAATTCACAATAATAATACGCAGGCACAACCACTTCTTCATCACCCTCTTCATCTCTTCCAAGACTCAATAGGTGGATCGCCATTCCTTCTTCGATTCAACATCAGTTAATCCCACCACACTATGGCATAATCCGAAAATTCAATGGCAGCAAGTTTAACTTTCTTTCTCCCACTATAGTTGTGACAATCAAACACCATCTCTACCTTCTTCTCCCAATTTCCCAAAAAAAGCCCCCGCCGGGGCCTGGGGAAATCATTCTTCCGGGGGAAAAGGGAGGGAATTTTCCCTTTCCTTTATCCCTACTCATTTAATTTTTCCTCTCTATTCAAAATTCATTACTTTCCAAATTTCCCTAGTTCTCTTTCCAAACCACTAAAATTCTATAACTCCTTAAAAAGGTTTTTCAAATTCTTCATGGGGAAATTTTCATCTCCACCCCTTTGAAACTCCCCAATTAGAACACTCTCCCTCTTGGGGCCCCTTTAGAAGATTTTTTAAAATTTTTCAGTTTTTGTTCCCAAAGGTTCCCCCATGAATTTTTTTCCTTTGCCCCTGGAAAACCATCATCTTCTTCTACCCCTCAACGCCTAAAATTTCACTAACCCTAGCTAAAACCTTTTCCCCTTCACCTTCAGGAAATGTTGCCCGACATAGTTCTGTAGAAAAAAAAATTTAGTACTAACAAAATATTTTTTTTAAAACCCCTCACGATACACTCCTTTAGTGGTTTCGTTTCTAAGGATGATAACTCAAGTAAATCGTTTTATGCTAAACAAGCAATGATTGAAAATAAACTCACCAATTCCTCTTCTAAATTCTTTTTGGAACTAACCCAAATTTACCCCCAATTTCCCCTTTTTAGAATTCAAAAAAAACTTAGGGTTTCGAAATTTTCCTTTTTTTTTTTCTTTCCTTTTTTTTTGTTTTTTGGGTTTTTGGGCTTAGATCACGTTCTTTTTTTTTTTTTGTAAAAATTTAATGATTAGGAGGATTTACACTTTAAATTTAGACTTTTAAACACTATGAATTTAAATATAAAGATTGGAGTTAGGGTTTTTTTTCTTCCCTTTCCCTTTAAAACCCGAATTTGATGGTTTAATAACCTTAGGCTTTGATTCCAAAATGAAAACGAACCACGCCCCCGTGTGACGAAACCTAAAAAATAATACGTTAGAATTTCTCCCAAGGGTGCCAAAACAATCGAGTGGAAAACGGCCCCGGGGGCCCCCTTGCCTTTTTAAGTGAGGCCAAAAGAAACCCTTTGTTTTATTATGTAGAAGCCACAAAACGGGATGAAAAAAACCGATTGATTAAGTCGGGGGAATTATAAAAAGCCAAAAAAAAAAAAAAGGGGGGGGGAAGGAAAAAAAAAACCAAAAAAAAGTTCAAAGGGAAAATTCTTTAAAGGGAAAAAAAAAAGGGAATTTTTCTCAAAAGTTTTTTATTCAAAATTGTAAAGTTCTATTGTATTTTTTCTCAACCCCAGACATTTATATTTGGGTTTTTAAAAATCAAAATAATTTAAAACCCCCCAAAAAGACCCTAACGTCCCTTAGTTTCGGAAAAAAAAATAACAAAAAAGGGCACTTAAAAGGGCGGCATTGGAAACCGGGTAGAAGGGATTTTTTTTATTTTCACGGCCGGGTTTTTCCCTTTTAGACGTTTTAGGGTTTTATGGGTTTTCTTGACCCATACAAAGGCCCAGGCCCTTTAAAAATTTTGTATACGACCGTTTTTTTATGGTTTTTGGTTTGGGGCCTCCAGACTCACTACACAACCGTTTTTTTCCCTTTTAAAGGGCCCCTGCCCCCCCCTTTAAACCTTTTTCCATTATGACTTGTAAAGAGGAAGGGGGCATTTTCATGGTTGCCCCTTTTCCTTTTCCCGGCTTCTGGTTTTCTCCAAAACCTTTCCCGGGCTCGTGGACTTCCTTTATCAAACCCGTTAAGTGCTTCCTTGAATAGTTTCGCTCAAGTTCTTATTATCGTTCCATAGGGCACTTCAAGAGGATCCATATTCCATCTTCTGGCTTGGCTCCCATCATGGCTCTCATCACTTACTACCCAAAAGGAAATGGCTAAGCAGAAGCAATGAATAAGACTCTTCTAAAAGTACTCAGTCATATGGTTCATGAAAATCACAAAGAATGGCATGACAAGCTGCTATTGGCACTATGGGCATACAAGACATCTAAACAAAGCCCCACTCAAGCTACCCTTTTTTCTTTAGTATATGGATGCGAAGCAATAATGCCTGTAGAAGTTTTAGTCCCATCTGCAAGATTAACCATCAATGTTGAACTAGAATCGAATACTTTACATATGCTCAATCTCAAAGCTCTAGAAGAGAGACGAGACACATCAAGCATCACCTTGCCAACTATCGAGAGCGGTTAAGTGCGGCTTATGATCGTTCGGTCAAGAAATGGTCATTTCATGATGGGAATCAAATTATCTCAACTACAAATGCATATATCAATTGTTTCAGGACATCAAGTGATGACTCAAGCAAGCATGAAACTTCAAGGATAGCGATGCACCATTTAGGCCGACCATAAAGGCTTGTAGTGTAAGTGAAGGCCAACCACAAAGGCTAGTGGCATGAATGAAGGCCAGCCATAAAGGCTGATAACGTAACCATCTAGGCTAGCGGCTTAGATTAATAGACTTCCAATTTAGGCCAGTTACTTATATTGTTTTCAAACCAATTGTCTTGTAATAGACATTTTGAAAATTGAGAAATACATAAGTTTAAATTTTCTCTCATTCTTCTTATACTCTTATCAATCCTTGGAATGTGGCAATCGACAATATCGAGCTTGTTATACGTCATATCAACAAATCCATACTAGGACTAATCTCTTGCTAGTGAGTCATATCTGGTAAAGGTTTAGGTTTTTATCTTGCTATTATTGTTCATTTGATTATCGAAATTGTTTGTTGTGGACTAGTTGGTTGGGTTTGCAATTACTTGGTTCTGATTAGGAATTAGGCATATCATTTCAATAAGGTGACATCATACTTTTGCGCAACAAAGCATGTGCAGCGAGTATTCCAGCACCAAAGTTCACACCAAAGTGGGAAGGCCCCTTCATCATTCATGAAGTCCATGATAATGGTTACTACATGATGTGCCTAAAAGGGGATTAAGCACAATCAAATGGAACAAAAACCAACCCTAATGCAATCAAACAATTCCGATTCAACAAGCTAGGAATTTGCATGATTCCAAATGGGTATAAAGAGATCCAAAGTCAATAAATAATGAACTAATCCACCACAATGAATCAAATCCCTCAATATACACTAATCAAACTTGAAACATCACTTGAATTCAAGAATAACCATTAAAAGGCAATACCCTGATCCCCCTTTATGAAAAATGCAATTTACGTCAACAAGAAAAACAAAATTGTTTAAAAAAAC
>JBBMOL010004057.1:0-12321 GCA_037954665.1 Laguncularia racemosa | reverse complement strand
AGCCGCTAATTTTTTTAAAGGGGGTCAAATCCAAAAAGGATTTTCTAAACTAAACTTGAATAAACTTATAACCACAAGTTGATATAACATGGTAGCAATTTGATTAACAA
This sequence comes from Laguncularia racemosa, assembly GCA_037954665.1. Taxonomy (NCBI): domain Eukaryota; kingdom Viridiplantae; phylum Streptophyta; class Magnoliopsida; order Myrtales; family Combretaceae; genus Laguncularia; species Laguncularia racemosa. The sequence continues at coordinate 12,211 of JBBMOL010004057.1, read as the reverse complement.
ATCTAGGGTGAATTCTAATTTCCCTTTTCATAATTGATAGATTCTTCATAAAATTTTCCTTGTTGCTTTAAGTTAAAAATTTTTAGATTAGACATTTCAAAACCCCCTTTTTTAATCACCTAGATTTGATAAGAATTGCCATAGATCTAGTACTCTATTTGGTTCCTCGAGGGATCGACAAACCTTACTTTTCACCACTTTTTTACTTGATACGACCAGTGGCACTTGCTGCAATTTACGCTCCCAATTTTATATATACATTCTGAGCGTATCATAAAACCTTGGAGGCATCCTTTCTTTTGTTAAGCATTCCTTTCTTTTGTTTAGAATCCTTTTTGTTCTTCTTCTTTGTTTTAAAGCATCATTTTTTCTTTCCTTTTTGAATCATTAGAATTTCCTTAGGTACTTTAGATTTTTCCAAAGTTTAGTTTGAAGAAAAAAATGTCATTTTGTTGAAGTTTGCTTTCAATTGAAGAATTAAAGGGAGTCATTTTTGAAGATTGAAGCTCTTGAAGATTATAACCATTGTTTCTTTTACTTTATTTTCTTTTATGCCATTTATTAGGTTTATTTTGTTGTTTAAAAATAATTCCATTGCACCTCTTTATTTCAATTGTTTTTTATGCAACTCATACTATAATGTTCAAAATCAACCTTGTGGGAAATTGGATGAAACTCTAGAATGTTAAAGGATAATTGTAGCCAGGTAAGTAATTAGAATTATTAGGATATTCATGATTGCAATTCCTTTGATTTTCAATTATAATCAGTCTTTGATTATAATTGTTAAAAAAAACCTTTTGATACGGGAATTGATTAGGATTTGTTAGGAATTCTTAATTAGATTAAATTATCAATACGGGAGTTGCGATAATTGGTTTAATTAGAGTTTATGGAGGGCGCAATGCAATGTTTCTTGTTAATTAATCACTAAGGGATTAGGGTTAATTGATTTAGGGCATTAGTTGTTTGTAGCATCGGGAGGTGTATGAACATAATTTTGATTCCTTGGTTAATTGGAGACGCGGAAGCCGACTAATTGATTTAAGGTCAACATCCCTAAAAAGGATTTTCAAACTCACTTGAATAACCTTATAACCACTAGTTGACATAACTTGGTAGCAATTTGATTAACAAATCTAGGGTGAATTCTAATTTCCCTTGTTCATAATTGATAGATTCGTCATAAAATTTTTCTTGTTGCTTTAAGTTAAATTTTTAGATTAGACATTTCAAAGCCCCTTTTTAATCACCTAGATATTGATAAGAATTGCCATAGATCTAGTACTCTATTGGTTCCTCGAGGGATCGACAACCTTACTTTTCACCACTTTATTACTTGATACGACCAGTGCACTTGCTGCAATTTACGCTCCCATTTTATATATGTTCTGAGTGTATCAATACGATTGTTCTAGGCATACCATGCAATCTCACAACTTCCCTAAAGAATAAATTAGCAATATTACAAGCATCATCTGTTTTGTGACAATGAATGAAATGTGTCATCTTAGAGAATCTATCCACAACTACAAAGATAGAATCTCGACCATGTCTAGACCTGGGTAATCCTAACACAAAATCCATGGAAATATCTACCCACGGCTCAGGAGGAATAGGAAGTGGGGTGTAAAGCCCTTGAGGTTAGACTATAGATTTCGCTTGCTTACACGTGACACATCGCTCACAAATCCTCTCAACATCTCGTTTCATGTGAGGCCAATAGAAGTGTTCCTGCAATACCCCTAAGGTTTTAGCTACTCCAAAGTGTTCCATTAAACCTCCTCCATGAGACTCCCTCACTAATAATTCTCTTAAAGAACAATTTGGAATGCATAGTTTATTCTCCCTAAACAAGAATCCTTCATGCTTATAAAATTTACCATGCCCACTCTTCTCACAATGCACATACTCCTCACAAAAATCTCGATCAGCAGCATATAATTCCTTAATGTGCTCAAAACCAAGCAATCTAGAACTAAGAGTAGAGATAAGAGTATACCTTCTAGAAAGTGCATCAGCAACGACATTCTCTTTACCTTGCTTGTAGTGGATGACATACGGAAATGTTTCGATGAACTCCACCCAACGAGCATGCCTTTTGTTCAGCTTGTGTTGCCCCTTCAAGTACTTCAAGGATTCATGATCAGTGTGGATCACGAACTCTTTTGGCCAAAGGTAATGTTGCCAAGTCTCTAGGGCTCGAACCAATGCATATAACTCCTTGTCGTAAGTAGGGTAGTTCAAGGTTGCCCCACTTAGCTTCTCGCTAAAGAATGCAATCGATGTTCTCTCCTGCATAAGCACTGCTCCAATACCTAATCCTGAAGCATCACATTCAATTTCAAACGTTTTAGCAAAGTTAGGTAAAGCAAGTAATGGCGCCTGAGTCAGCTTATTTTTAAGCGTTTGAAAGGCCTTCTCTTGTTGCTCTTCCCATCTGAACCCCATGTTCTTCTTAATTACCTCAGTAAGTGGTGCTACAATGGTACTGAAATCCTTCATAAATCTCCTGTAAAAGCTCGCTAGTCTATGGAAACTCCGCACATGACTTACAGTAGTTAGACTAGGCCATTCTTGGATCGCATGAATCTTTTCTTCATCAACTTGTATTCCCTGTACACTAACAACAAAGCCAAGAAACACAAGTTTGTCTGTGCAAAAAGTGCACTTCTTGAGGTTAGCATATAATTGTTCCTTTCGAAGCACTTCTAAAACATCCCTTAAGTGAGATATATGATCTTCCAAACTCTTGCTGTAAATGAGGATATCATCAAAATAGACAACCACAAATTTTCCAATAAAAGTCCTTAAAACATGGTTCATAAGTCTCATAAAAGTACTAGGTGCATTAGTTAAACCGAAAGGCATTACTAACCACTCATACAATCCATATTTTGTTTTGAATGGAGTTTTCCATTCATCACCTTCTTTCATTCTAATTTGGTGGTATCCACTTTTCAGATCAATTTTGGAAAAGACACTAGACCCATGTAATTCGTCTAACATATCATCTAAGCGAGGAATGGGATGACGATACTTTACCGTGATGTTGTTGATTGCGCGGCAGTCAACACACATTCTCCATGACCCATCCTTCTTAGGCACTAAAATCACAGGCACTGCACACGGACTCATGCTTTCTCTCACGTACCCCTTCTCCATTAATTCATCGACCTGCCTTTGGAGTTCCTTTGTCTCCTCCAGATTGCTCCTATAAGCTGGCTTGTTTGGAATCGATGCTCCGGGTACAAGGTCAATCTGGTGCTCAATACCACGAATAGGTGGTAATCCCTTTGGAATCTCCTCAGGGAAGACATCTTCAAAGTCCTGCACAAGAGACACAACCACACTAGGTAAAGAGTTAGATGGTTCGTTAGTAGTCAAACATGTTTCTTTAAAAACCAGCAACAACATAGGTTGCTTCATCACTAACGCTCTCCTCACTACACTCGCTCTTGCCACACAACTCTCCTTTTGCAAGGCTGCCCTCTCCTTTTCACTCACTACCAAAGTTGATTCCCCTTCAACTTGGTCTCTCACACTCTTTCCAGCCTTCCTCTCTTTTTCCTTTTGATATTGACTTTTGTATTCCTTTTCTTTCTCATTGTCTTTTGCTCTCTCACTCTCCCTCTACTTTTCACTCACCTTATGTTTTGCAAAAGACTGTTGTAGCTGCAACTGATCCTCATACACTTGTTTAGGTGTTAACGGTTTAAGATTAAAGCTTTTCCCTTGGTGAACAAGCGTATACTTGTTAGAAAAGCCATCATGAACAACCTTCCTATCAAATTGTCATGGCCTCCCCAACAACACGTGACATGCTTGCATTGGTACTACATCACATAACACCTCATCCTCATACCTACCAATGCGAAAACCAATAAAGGCTTGCTTACTCACCTTAGTCTCACCACTATCATTCAACCACTGCAATTTATATGGACTAGGGTGTCTAACAGTTTTGAGCCCCAGCCTCTCAACAATAAAATTGCTCACTACATTGGTGCTACTTCCTTCATCAATGATCAAACTGCAAATATGATCTCCTAGAAAACATCTAGTATGAAATATATTCTCCCTTTGCACCTCCTCTTCTTCCTTCACCTGCACATTCAAAGCTCGCTTCACTACTGCCACTAACCTCCCTATTGCAGGCTCCTCATCCTCACTAGCATCCTCTAATGGAGGCATATCATCTTCTTCACTATCCTCCTCAGTCTCATACTCTCCATCATTACGCAAAATCATAACACGCCTATTTAGACATTGACTAGCAATATAGCCTATACCTTGGCATTTAAAACATCTAATGTCACGATTTCTAGAAGTAGAAGAATCAGGGTTACCTTGGTTACTAGGAGTACAACCCGCTTGTCTCAGCTCTCCTTTTGGTTTGGTGGGTAAAGGCTTTTCTTCCTTCTTCCATTGGTTAGTCTTCCAAGTGGATGAACCAGTACCCTGTTGAAACCGTGCATTACTACTACCTTTCCTCTTGTGCTAATTCTCAACCTTTATAGCCATATGCACCATATCTTCCAATTCTACATAATGCTACAATTCCACGACATTTTGAATTTCTCTATTCAATCCAGCAAGAAATCTAGCCATGGTAGCCTCTCTATCGTCCTCTACATTCGCCCTGATCATCATTACTTCCATCTCCTTGAAATACTCATCTACACTTCGGCTTCCTTTCCTAAGAGTTTGCAATTTGTTGTGCAATTCACGATAGTAATACGCAGGCACAAACCGCTTCTTCATCACCCTTTTCATCTCTTCCCACGACTCAATAGGGGGTTCGCCATTCCTTCTTCGATTAAACATTAGTTGATCCCACCACACTATGGCATAATCCGAAAATTCAATGGCAGCAAGTTTCACTTTCTTTCTCCCACTATAGTTATGACAATCAAATTCCATCTCTACCTTCTTCTCCCACTCTAAGTACGCCTCGGGATCATTCTTCCCTTGGAAAGGAGGAATCTTCATCTTTATGCTACTTAATTGATTATCCTTTCTATTCCTATCTCCTCTATCTTCCCAATCCCTAGTTCCTCTATTCCGACCACTATATCCTCTATAACTCCTGACAAAAGGCTCCCGACATTTCATCTCTACCCCTTTGTACTCTCCTAGAACGACTCTCCCTCTTACGCCCTTGGAAGACATTTATAGATTGTTCTAGTCTTTGCTCTACCGTCTCATGAATTTGTTCCATTCCCTCCTAAAACATTCTCTTCATTTCTCCTCTCAACGCCTCAATCACTAACCTAGCATCAAACCTTCCCCTCTCACCTTCAGGAGAATGTTGCCTCGACATAGTTCCTGCAGAAAAGATTAGTACTAACACAAATATATATATGATTAAACGTCACGATACACTCCCTTACGTGTTTCGCTCAAATGATGATATCACACAGTCACTCGTGTATTCTCACAAATAATAACGACATCAACTCACCAATTCCTCTTCTCAATTCTCTTGGAACTAACCCAAACTATACCAATTCCCTTCCGTAGAATTCAAAACAACTCTAGGGTTCGTAATTTTTTTTCTCTTTTTTTTTTATCCGATTTTTTTTTTTTTGCTCTTGATCATGTTTCTCTTTTCTTTTTTTTTTTTTGTGTCGTGATTCTTTTTTTTTTTTTGGTAACAATCGACTAGTGGATACTACACTATCAATAGACAATTAATACTACGAAATTGAATGCTAACAATGGATATGAACGATTGGAGTTAGGGTTTTGATGTTACCTTCCTCAAACTGAACTGATGTTTTGACAAACCTAAGCTTTGATACCAAACTTATGCGAGATCGGTTTGATCGGATTCCTAACTGATACGAACCACGCCAACATGTGACGAAACCCAATACCAATACGTTCGGAATTCGTTACCTAAGATGCAAAAACACCCTCAAGTGGAAACCACGACCCGTTGTCTATAATCGAGACAAGAACCTTGGTATAATATGAAGACGCCACAATCGGGATGAAAGACCGATTGATAAGTCGGGATGAACACCACGGAAATTAATCCGATAAGTTCTAGTTAGTTCTTGAAGAACCAAGAGAGGAGCCTCTCAAAAAGTGTTGTTAATGTTCTATCATCTATCTTATGTTCTAAACCCTAGGAGCTTTATACTAGGGTTTACAATTCGTAACAATAAAGCCCAAAACAACATCACTTCAATAAGTTGTGTAAAAATAACAAAAACAGAACATGAAGGCCGGCAGCCTTGAGCCGGTGTTGGAGACATACACGGCCGTGTACTTCTAGACGTGTATCTTTCTATGGATTTTCTTGACTCCATACACGGCCGTGCCTTTGGCCGTGTATATGACCGTGTATGATTCTGTGTAACTTTGAGACTCCTACATGAGCGTGCCTTGTAAATACACGCCCTCTTCACCCCGTATCCGGTATGACTTGTACAAGAGCAAGGGTCTTCCCATGCTTATTCCAATCCGTTCCAACTTCATGATTGCTCTAATCCTTTCCGACTTCATGGACATCCTTTATCAACCCGTTAAGTGCTTCCTTGAGTCGTTTCGCTCGATTTCTTGTGATTGGTCTAGGCGGCACTTCAAGAGGATCCACATTCCTTCTTCCGGCTTGACTCTCATTATAGATCTCATCAACCTCTAAATTCACTCACTCACATGTTTCTCCTAAATTACTTAAGTATTCTTACCAATTCCTTAACCCACTCAATAATTCCTCTTTTGGAACTAACAATCAAATTGGAGTTGTTCCTATAGAAAATCTACCCAAAACTCTCTAACAGCAGTTTCGTAGCATGTTTTGACAAGATTTAATGACAAGCTTATAACTTTATGAAGGATCACCACAAACTCTAAATCAACAATTTCGTGAGACTTTTTTTTATATACGAATTTCTTTTCTTTTTCTTCTTCTCTTTTTTTTTTATACGAATTTCTTTTCTTTTCTTTTCTTTTTTATTCTTGAGAAAGGAAGTTCATACAATTCCTTTCAAACACTAACAACAATTGAAATAATATGAACTTTAACTTGCAAATCGAATTCAAAGGAACGATTTTTTTATTAAAACCCTAGATCTAAGAACACGTGAATTGAAATAACAAAGATAGGTGATCCTGACAAACCTAATTGCTTTAATAGCAAATTAATGCAAACCCCTCCAACTCGTGATGAAACCCGAAATCTAGATTTGATAATTCTCACAATCTATAGATGAGACAAGAACCTTGGTATAGATGTTAACACCACAATCGATTATGGAATGATCGATTGATAAGTTAGAGTGAACACCACATATTCAAAACCCGATAAGCTCGATAGCTCTTTCAAGAACCAAAGAGAAATTATCTCTCAATATGTGAATAAACTTTCTTAATTCTTGTTTACAATAAGTATAGCAACTATTTATAGTCTCCCAAGAATAAGTAAACAAAACGACATAAAAAACCTAATTCAGATAAAAAAAAAAAAAAATCAACACTGGTGGCCTAAAATAATACAAAACCGGCTTATAATTTAGACTAAGCCGGCACTAAAGCCGACAGCTTTAGATCTCCATATAGTCGATCTATCTCTTTATCCAACACCGGCCACTTAGGCTAACGGCCTTCTTTTCCACGCCGGCCATTTAAGCTAGCGGCCTTAAGTTTCTTCCTCAACTTCCACATCTGCGATCCGCACTTCAAGTAGGTTCACAATCCTTAATTCCTCTTGACTCAAACGTATGTGATTCTCCTGTTCTTGTACTACTTCATCTAAGTCTCTTAGCTTTAGCTCGTGTGATTGGTCCAACTAACAATTTAAGTGGATTTGTACTCTTTGGAGCAATCCTTCTAGTTTGATCTTCATCACATCATGGAAGTCAATTGTAATAATTGGCTGAGAAGGATGATAGGATACTCTAAGTCACCTAATGGTAGAAACAATAAAATAAGTGGGTTTTCATGTTTATAAATACAAGAAGGTTCTAACTATAGTTTTAGATTTCCTACTTAAGACTCTTTTTCTTAATTTGATCATAACATTCTTGTTTTAAGTTGGTTATTCTCCACTTCTCGAGAGTATCTTTAATCAATGAGGTGCCTTTGCTATTTGCCACCTATTTATCACTTCATTGTTTTCAATTTCCTCTAAATTGGCCACTAAACATTAGGTAAGGCAAAATATCATTAGATATCATAGGAATTCAAGTTTTGTAGTTCATGGTTGATGAGATCCATGATGGGAGCCAAGCCAGAAGATGGAATGTGGATCCTCTTGAAGTGCCACCTGGACCGATCACAAGAAATCGAGCGAAACGATTCAAGGAAGCACTTAACGGGTTGATAAAGGATGTCCATGAAGTCGGAAAGGATTGGAGCAATCATGAAGCTGGAATGGATTGGAATAACCATGAGAATGCCCTTGCTCTTGTACAAGTCATACCGGATACGGGGTGAAGAGGGCGTGTCTTTACAAGGCACAGCCGTGTATGGTGTCAAGAATTTCCACAGAAAGATACACGACTAGAAGTACACGGTCGTGTATATTGTCAAGTAGTTCCACAGAATTATACACGGCCAAAGTACACGGCCGTGTATCTCCCCGACGCCAGCCTTCATGTCTTGTTTTGTTATTTTTACGCACTTATTGAAGTGATGTCGTTTTGGGCCTTTATTGTTACGAATTGTAAACCCTAATATAAAGCTCCTGGGGTTTAGAACATTTAGAATATAGAACATACAACATTGAAAGTTTGAAAACACTTTTGAGAGAATTCCTCTCTTGGTTCTTTAAAGAACTAATCTAGAACTTATCGGATTTTTTCTTCCGTGGCATTCATCCCGACTTATCAATCGGTCTTTCATCCCGATTGTGGCGTCTTCATATTATACCAAGGTTCTTGTCTCGCTTATAGACAACGGGTTGCAGTTTCCACTTGAGGGTGTTTGGTATCTTAGGTAACGAATTCCGAACGTATTGGTATTGGGTTTCGTCACATGTTGGCGTGGTTCTATCAGTTAGGAATCCGATCAAACCAATCTCGTATCAATGGTTCCATTACCATAGGACTTAAGCACATCAAGTTATATCTTTTGTACATGACGAATTACTTAACCATTTAATTCAACTTCAAGTATCATCTTTTCATTACTAAACAAGAGATCACTCATTAGAACTTTAAATTTCACTCAAATTCTCACACTCATGCAATAGTTGCACTTCAATGGGGCAACTACACACATTAGCTCATGTCTTTTAAGCATTATATGCTATTTAATTCCATGTTGACACTAAGCCAACATTCAGTATCTATCAAATCATGCTTAATTTACATGGTGACTTAAATCACATCACATGTAGTGGTTTGCAACTACAAGGCTCATGGTCTACTTGCTCTTCCTTCTTTACCCATACATGATTTATTATTATGCAAGGACTCTTCTTCTTTTTAGATTATTATATTCATTAACTTTCAAATTGCATAAAATTATAGCTCAACAATATAAAATTGATATAAACCATTCTAAACTACTCCGTTGTAGCTATAATTCAAAGGGTTATGCCTTGCAATTCATTCCATGTTTCACTTCCTTGGAAGATTTCATAAATATCACAATTCCAATTAAAATTCTATAAGATTTGATAACAATAAATCAATCATTATATGAACATGTCAAATGGGTTTCATTTCTATGATAAACTTTACACTTACTAAGATCTTGTTCACACTTCTTATATTATCATCAAGATCCATTTAAGCTTTAAAACTAAAACTTATTTACACCATCATACAAGTTATAGGAATTTCCTTCTAAAAACAACTAAAAAATGGTTAAAGACTTTCTCAAATGTTTAGATCCTACTTGTAGGATGGTTTCCAACCACCTTAAAATGTGTGACCTTTAAGAAGTTCTTCCTCCTTCCCTTCCGATTAATTGGAACCACCATATTTAACCACCAACTTCACTTATGCTTGCCTCTTAGCCTTTAGCTCCTTAGCCCATTGACATGATTAAATTAGGTTTTATTTGGCTAGTGATTTCCAAGATACAAATGGAAAGGAAATTGTTTAGGATTTTGCTAGGCTAAGGTTCATTAAGATGAGATAGCTTTTTAATTTTTGTTTAAGGTTAAATATGTTTAGGGAAAAAGTGGAACAAAAGTGTAGTTGATGGATGTGTTGAGAGAGAGAGAGTTGACAATGGTGGTTTGATTAAAGGCAAGATCTTGTTTATTCTAGTTCTTGATTGGTTTAATTTTAAGTGTCATAAAGACATAAAGATAGCACTTGTGGATTTCTTGTAGCATCTATGAAGTGGTAATAAGTAAGATGAAAAAAAGGAAATGGGGAAGAAAAGAGGGAGTAGGTTGACTTATAGGAATCCAACCATTAGGCGGCCAATCACTTGAGATAAGGCATGCAGGCCTCAGAACTTGGCATTAAGAATACTCTTTAGCCAATCAACTAAGGATGGAGCCACCTACCTCCATGGGTTCCACTTATATCATCCATCAAACTACTATCAAATGCTCTTCTCTCTTTGAGCCAAAGAAGCACCACCAAGCTAATCTTAGGAATCCCAATTAAATAAACCTCAAAGCTCGAATAGCCTGGACCAACTTGTCCTACCACCTGCCGATCCTTTTGAAGGTAGCCAAGAAACTATTTGACCTATTTAATGAAAGAACTACTCATGTCAGCTTAGTTAAATGCCCGAACCTTTTTTTTTTTTGCAAGCAATGCATTCAGTTTTGCAATGACACCTATCTTTGACACCTGACAACTACATGCACCCCTAGAAATATAACTTTTTGTCCTTTTGTGTTTTTACCCCTTTTGTTTTATATTAAGAACATGCTTTTCATATGTACTTAAAAGAATTTTCCTCTTTTGGTGTGTAACCTTAGGGACTTACTGTAAATAATCCCTTAAACATGTATGCCAGATCATCATCATCACCTTGAATATAGAAAACTTCCTTTTCTAACCTTCTGTTGATTTTTTAGCTCTCAAGTTTATCTATACTCTTATCAATTCCTTTACTAAGGATTATGGCAAGTGCCCTTGAGTGTTGTTGCTCGTGCGTCATATTAAATGGTGACCTTTGGTTATGTTATGCTTATAGGTGTGTCATATCTTATAAGTAGCTCACCCATTTAGCTAAACCCCTTTTATTTTTTTTTTCCAATTGTTAATTGGTTACATTGATACCCTAGTGATACTTAGTACCTAAGTGTATCATCTATTTCTTGGTATCATAGCACAAGTTTCAACGAAAGAGTGTAGTTTCCAGTCATCGTAGTGTTTGTTTTTGCTACCAAGCTTGTTGAGCTATGTATTAGTTGTTGTTTTCTAATGCAAATGTCAAGTCGTAGTGTTCAAAGTGGTATTAGAGACTTTGAAAGTGATGTACATGGCTATGAGAGGCATTCTGCTCAAAATGCAAGATTAACTAATGACCAAATCCAAGAGTTAACTATTGTTGTTGTTAACTTAGTTATCATAGTGTAATGTTTAGTAGAAAATCAACTTACTTGAGCTGATGTAGATATTAGACGAGTTTAAAATGATGAAGAACCAGTGAACCTACCTCAAAATGTTTGAAATGGTGGATGAGTGAGGAGAGACTGAGATGTGAGAAGGTTTGTTGATGTTGAGGATGAGTTAGATGAAGGAACTAGGGATAATTTTTATGAGGACTATATGGTGCATGATGTACGAGCTTCTAGAGGGCCAGAGAATGTTAAAATGTAAATCCCTCTATTTATTAGTAGTGGATATGTAAATGATTATTTAAATTAGGAGGATAAGATTGATAAATTGTTTGAGTATCATAAGTATGAAGAAATTGTAAGAGTATGATTGCTTGCCTTAGAATTTTTTTATATGCAGCATTATAGTAGAAGTGATGTGCTTAATTTCAATTCAAAAACCAACACTCATAATCCCAATGCATAATCACAAGTAATCTGAACAATTCAAACACAATAACAAAATAAAACCTAAACCTTTACTAGATATTACGCACTAGCAACAGGATAGTCCTAGCATGGATTTGTTGATATGACGCATAACTATGCCAATACTGTCACTCTCCACAATCCATAGATTGATAAGAGTATGAGAGAAAAAATCAAATTTGTATATCTCAAAGGTCAAAGTTCTACCTCTTTTTATTCCCAAATGTATTTAAAGAAGGCAAAGTTCCGTTACAAGTAAAA
>JBBMOL010004056.1:0-12331 GCA_037954665.1 Laguncularia racemosa | reverse complement strand
TCAAGACCTTTTTGCACTTCTTGGTTGAGTCCCATAGGGAGCTGTTCATGTACACGAATAGGTTCGTGTTCCATTGCTTATTGGTGATTATACTGACGAAATTGTTTGTGATGTAGCTCCCATAGAAGCTATACATTTGATCCTTGGAAGACCTTGGTAGTATGACCTCAGAGCTAAGCATGATGGTTACACCAATGAGTATACCATTCAGCAACAGGACAAGACATACAAGCTTCTTCCTATGAGTCCAACTGAAGTACAACACACAATACTGGTTTGCCTTAAGAAGCCCAAGGGAAAGAGGAGTCTGTTTATGTGGCCTAGCAGGATGGACGATACAGATTCGAGGTCGAATCATTTTCAACATGGAGGGAATGATACGATTCCAACAGCAAAAATACAAGCACAAAAAAAAGGAGGACATAGGCATCGGGAGGACCTAAGGCGAAGTCCGGCCAGCCTTAAGCCGACCTTGAATAAAGGTCGGCCGAGTTCACCTCAAGGCTGCCGGCTTTTTGTTGCCGGCCTAAGTGAAGGCCGCCGGCCTTGAGTGTTTTCGCACCAAATTTTTATGATGTTATAAATAGGGACCTTAGGGTTTTTCGTGGGAGGAGCATCATTTTTTATTTTGTAAACACAGAGACACTTGAGTGTATGAGTCTTCTTTTGGAGATTTTGCGAATATTGAGAATTGAATTTTAATATATCCGTATTGTTCTTATCAAATTCTTAGGTTTCATATAGAATTTTATGGCGAGCATCATTATTGAATTCTTGGAATTCTTTAATTGTAGTGATTGATTTATAGAACGTGGTTTCTATCATTCTATGATTTGATTGTGAAACAGTTTAATTTTATCATTCTTGGCATCTATAGATTGATAATTTTATCCATATCTTTGATTTTATGCATTAGTACTAAAATCCAGAAAACCTAAAAATTGGAGTTATTTGATTGTTGTTGATGATTTGGTTGTGTGTGAAGGAATTCGAATACGAATCCGCATCAGGATACCCCTCTAATACTTGGGAGACCATTCTTAGCTATTGCTAAGGCAATGGTAGATGTAGAGGGAGGAAAACATTACCTTGAGGATCGGTGATGAAGAGTTGGTAACACAATGGCTACCGCTATGAAACATACCCTGAGCATTGATGATTCTTGCTACTCTATTGATGTTATCGATATGTTAGCAAATGAGCATATGAAGGAAGTTCTAAGCAAGGAGGAATTAGAGTTAAGCTTAATACTAGAAGAGAAGAAGGAAGCTAATAACCCAAAGGTTGCACTACTCATCGAGCAGCTCGATGCTTCAGAAAATGTTATACCTCGGCATGGGTTTAAAAAGTTGAAAATAGAAAATGAGGCAAGACTTAAAACATTTATAAAAGAGTTGCTAGTGTTGGCCTTGAAACAACTACCAGATTACTTGGAATATGCCTTCTTTGTAGGAAACTCCAACCTGCCAATTATTATAGCCTTAGATCTATCTCAAGAGCAAAAGAACCGATTACTCACGGTCCTACGAGCCACACAAGCGAGCCATAGCTTGGAAAATATCTGATATAAAAGGTATCAACCCCTCCTTCTGTAACTCATAAAATTTTATTAGAAGAAGGATTTAAGCCTATTGTGCAACCATAGAGACGTTTAAATCCCAATATAAAAGAGGTAGTTAAGAAGGAGGTGATCAAACTTCTTGATGCTGGACTTATTTACCCCATCTCTAATAGTGGCTGGGTCAGTCCAACACAAGTGGTGCTAAAGAAGAGAGGGATTACTGCTGTCCCAAATGAAAAGAGTGAGCTCATTCCCAGGGGAAACATCACTAGCGATGGGTGTGCATCGATTATAGCAAATGAATGACGCCACTCAGAAAGATCACTTTCCTCTCCCTTTGGTTGATCAAATGTTGGAAAGGTTAGTTGGATATATGTATTACTGTTACTTGGATGGAATGTTTGATTTACTTCTAGATACCTACCGCTCCGAAAGATTAGGAGAAAACCACTTTTACCTACCTTTACGACCTTCGCTTACGGGAAAGGACGCCGTTTGGGTTATGTAATGCACTAGCTACGTTTTAGCGGTGAAATGTGGTCATATTCGAAGATCTAGTGGAGAAAATCAATGGAAGTCTTTATGGTTGATTTCCCCATTTTTTGAGATTCTTTTACCACTTATTAGTGAATCTCGAGAAAGTACTAATACGATGCGAAGAAACAAATCTGGTCTTAACTGGGAAAGTGCCATTTATGTGTAAGGAGGGCATAGTACTTAGGCACAAAGTCTTCACCAAGGGATTGAGGTCAATCGAGCAAAAATTGATGTGATCGAAAAACTCCCTCCACTAAACTTGGTTAAAGGGATAAGAAGTTTCTAGGTCATGTCGGTTTTCCAGTGTTTCATTAAGGACATCTTAAGATAGTCCATCCCCTAACCAGGTTTTGGAAAAAGATGCCCCATTTAATTTCACTTCCGAAAATGGCAACACGTTTCAATGCACTCAAGGAGAGGTTGACGAATGCCCTAATTATGTTTGCTCTAGATTGGAGTCTACCCTTCGAACTCATGTGTGATGCCAGTGATTATGCGGTTGGGGCAGTACTTAGACAAAGGTGAGATAAGCATTTTCAGCCTATCTACTATGCCAATAAGTCACTCAACAACGCTCAAGCGAATTTACTACTACAGGGAAGGAGATGTTGGCGGTGGTATTCACATTCGATAAGTTTCGTCCTTACCTGTTCTTATCCAAGGTCATTGTTTACATGACCCTTGCCTTTAGGTATTTGTTAAATAAGGCAAATGTTTAAAAACCCCGGCTCATTAGGTAGATTTTACTCTTACAAGAGTTCGATCTAGAGATCCGTGATAAAAGGGGGAGTTGTGAATTTGGTGGCTAACCATCTTTCTAGACTTGAGAACCCCGGTTTAGAGGAACTGAAGGAGGAGGACATTGTTGATTTCCTTCCCAAAAGAGAAATTATGCGCAGTTTTCCAACTTTGGACTCTCGAGACCGTGTGGTTTGCAAATCTTACCAATTACCTAGTAGGAAAAATTCTCCCTAAAGGTCTTAACCATAATGCTAGAGGAAGTTTTTTTGAGCTTAAAACATTATTACTAGGGGATCCCTTCCTTTTTCGATCTGTAGGGATAAGTCATCAAACGTGTGTTTCACATGAGGAAGGATGGAAAAAAACCTGAATGGACTATCATTCCAACCCCCCCATGGTCATTACTTCGCAAACTGGACATCACGAAGGTTTTTTTTTTCGAATTTTATTGGCCCTACCATTTTTAAGGATGTTTAAGTTATAATGCTAATCTAAACAAACAAACTTTATTTCCCCATGTTTGCAAAAGAATTTTTATTCCCAAAAATAAATACTTATTCCACTAAGGAAAAACACCCAATTAAACTTCATTGGATATTATCAAACATATAACCCTTTTAGTTAAAGTAAAAAAATATGGTTAAGCTCTTTGCTAGATATTCCCCCTTTTTATAATCTTTGTTTTATTTAATAAAGTTTACATTATGTTCTTTTGATTTATTCAAGATCTATTTGCGAGTTTTTGCCCGTTTTTTATTAAAATTTTGCCTTTTTCGCCCTTATGTTATGTGGTTCATTGAGTCGGAAAAATCCGAGTCATCACTCAAGTGATGGGTTTTTTTAGTACCCTATGGACTCTTCCCACTCTAACTTCAAGTTGGTACTCTTAACTCAAATTTGTTGAATCATTGAGTAATGGCTATGCTTGATTTTTTTTTTTTTTTAATTTTTTAAAAAACAATTTCAAAGGTTTGTAAACTAATTAAAGAAGAAACTTGTTTTTTTTACTTAAGGATTCGATTACTCTTAACTTTCCAATTTTTAAAGCTAAATAAAGGTAAATTTTTTTCTTAAAAATTTTACTACCTAATTTTTAACCCCGTTTCTAATCACGCAGTGGGTGGTAAAACATTTGAACAAGTCAATTTACATTTTGAGGCTTTTACAACTTTTTGTACAATCTCCAGAGTCTGATAAGTTTGAAAAATTTTTTGCTTAAAATTTCTTAAGGAAAACATTCAGAGTATAAGTTAGTTTTATTCTCTATATTTTATTATCCTCTCCCCCACACTTAGTTTGAAAAAAGTGTCCTCACTTTTCCCAAATTCAGCACAATAAAAAGAGGGAATTAACATAAAAGGAACATTAGGGATAAGAGAAAGGAAAACTAAAAACTTCCCTGGTTTTGGGTTTTTTCCCCCCTTAAGCTCTGGAAAGTGTCATTGATTATGTGTATCCTTGCTGAAAAGCTGATCCAAAGAGTTAAAAAACTAAAAAAAAAAATAAAACCCAAAAATAAACTAAAAAAAAAAACTAAAAATTAAATTTTTTTTTTTTTTTTTTTTTTGACATGGGTTGCCCCCCATGGAAACGCCTTTTTTAAGTCTTTGGCTAGATGTTTCCCGTAATCAATCACAATACTCAGGGGTTTTAGGGGTTTTTCGGGTTTTTTTTTAATATTACATACTTGAAATCCCTTTATAGAAAAAATTTCAAGCGAAAGACCATTGACTTTAAAGGGCTTAAACCCGTTTTTAAGGCTAGAGTTTTCAACCGAAAAACCCTGTGAAAATAGTCAATGTTTAAAAAAGGGGCCCCAAACCCCCCCTGATTTTTAGTTTGCCCGGAAAAAAACTTCAATCGAGAATTTGGGAAAATAATTATTTTTTTAACCCACAAAAAAATTCTTTCGGGAAATCCCTTTGATCTGAAAATCTTTTGTTTTTTTTGTTGATTTTGTTTTCTCGTACGCTTCTCTTCGAATTTCTTGGGGTTCTTGTAGTTGAAGTTTTCTTTGTTCACCCGCCTCATTCCCAAATTTGCATGTTAATTGTTTTACAGCCCCAATACGCCCTATTTTCCAGCTCCCCAGGGGGGATGACATGGTTTCCCCAAAAATTAAACGATAAGAAAAAAAAACCTTTTTAGGGGTCTTTTAAGCTGTCCCCCTAGGCCCAAAAATGCATCCTCAAAGTCTTGTGCTCCAATCTTTCCTGCTTTGGGTTTTACTGTTTTTTCCATTTAAAAGACTTGATTTCCCCCATTTGGACTTCTGCCAATCCATTGGTTTGGGGGTGGTATGCGGTGGAAATGCGATGAGTGACCCCCTTTTTTTTTGTAGAGTTTTTTAAATTTCTATTACAAAAAATGTGTGCCACGATCACTGATTTAAAAGCTTTGGTTTTCCCGAAAACCCAGCAAAAATATGAGATTTAACAAAAAACCACAACAACTTTAGCATCATTAGGGTTTGAGTCGCTTTGGGTTCCACCCAAATTTTTAAACATAATCCACAGCAAGAAGGATGTAAACATTACCGAAAAAAGGGGGGAAAAAAGGGCCCCTAAAATCAATACCCCAAAATTTTTCAAATATTTTTGCAAAAACAAAAATAGGGGTTAAAATGGGGATTTGGTCCCAAGTCTTAAGTTGCCAATCTTTTTTAAATCGTTCACAAGGCCCCCTTCAAAACATAAAAGAGTCACGAAACAATGTTGGCCAAAAAAAAACCACATCCTAATACCTTTTTAGCTGTCCCCCTTAGGGCTAAAAAGTCACCAAAATGCATAAAGTGACAAAATTTCAAAACAGAAGGAATTTCTCTTTGAAAAAAAACACCGTCTAATATTTGATTTAGCACAATGTTTCCACAAATAGGATCATTCCCCTACATTAAAACTTTGCATCACTTTTTTTTTACTTTTTTAGCCCCAGGGCAAATCCTTGGAATGTCTTTGTAACCAAAAAAATTGAAAATTTCAGCATACCACGGATCGGGTGGTCGATGATTGGAGCGAAGTTAAACTTATCCCTCAATGTTTAAAAGTGTTCTTGCAGGCCTCACCGAACTCAAATGTCACTTCTTTTTTGTAGCAATTGACATAGGGTTGAGTAATCTTGGAGAAATCCTTTGTTTGAAGCGTCGATAGAATCTTGCACTCCCAAGAAAAGACCGAATTTCCCGTACACTCACAGGGTAAGGTAAAGATTTAATCAATTCTACCTTAGCTTTATCGACTTCAAGCCCCTTAGGAAGATACAATATGGCCTAGATGAGACTCTGTTAAACCATAAAGTGACATTTTTCATATTCAACACTAAATTTTTATCTATACATCTTTGAAGCACTTTTGTAAGGTTAGTCAAACATGAATCAAAAGAATTACCATAGACGGTGAAGTCATCCATGAAAACCTCATATAATATTCTCTACATAATTTGAAAATATAACTAAACCATACATCTTTGGAATGGGGCTGGAGCATTGCAGACCCCAAAAAAGGCATCCTTCGATATGCAAAAGTACTGAAGGGGACAAGTAAAAGTAGTCTTCTCTTGATCTTCCGGTGCCATTGGAAATTTTGATGAAAACCTGAATAACCATCAAGACAACAATATGAGAATGGCCAGCCAAACATTCAAGCCATCTGATCAAAAAAAGGGAAGAGGAAAGTGGTCCTTCCGAGTTGACGCATTTAACTTCCTATAATCAACACAAACCCTCCATCCATTCTGAACCGAGTAGGAATTAACCCCACCATCAAGAGTTTTCAATCACAGTTAAGCCCGTTTTCTTTGGAAAAACTTGGATTGGACTTCCCCCACTTGCTGTGGGAAATGGATAGATCATACCTGCATCAAGGAGTTTAAAGATCTTTTTCTTAACTACTTCCATCATAGGTGGATTCAAACGACGCTGAACTTCCCTTAAAGGTTTGCAAATTATCTTCCATCAATTTGTGCTGCAGGTGGAGGGGCTTAGTCCTTTGATATCAGCTATGGCCCCATCAAGGCTTCTTTTGTACTCTCTCAACACCCGATCAACTTTTCTTCTTCTAAAGTACTTAGCTTGTTGGAGACTATCACAGCAAGAGTCTCCTTTTCTCCTAAGAAAATATACTTTAGATGTTCAGGTAGGGGTTTTAATTCTAGCTTTGGGCTGCAAAATAGAAGGAAGAAGTTTTGTGTTAAAAGGGGGGTAAATGAATGTAGGACACATCATACCTGATAGGTTTTATGATTCCAACTCCCAAATCTTGTCCTGAAAAATAAGAGGATTTACAAGCTTCTCCTTAAGAGTTTTCAATGCATGAATAGTAAGACTCCTTTTAAAGTACAACTTTCAACTCATCGTCGTCTATCAAATAAAATTTTAGCTTGTGTTAATGGGTCAATAACACCCCAAAAACAAAAAACAGGAGATATCACTAGGATTTCATGGCATCATAAATGTTAAATTAATCACTTCACCATCGAATTCCATAGTGAGGGTTACCATCATGTAAAATCGATTTTTATTCTAGATGTCTTAAGAATGGTCTCCCTAATAAAATTTATCGATGAATTATGAGAATCATCATTCTCCATGTCAAGCACGTAAAAATCTGCAGGGAAAAAACAAACCATTAACTTGTACTAAAACATCTTCTAGAACTCTCTTAGGATTAAAAATTGGACCTATCAGCAAGTTGAACAATAACACCTGTTTCCTTCAGGGCCAACATTTAAACATTGAAAAACAGACAGAGGCATAACATTGGGTTGAAGCGCTAAATCACACATAGCTTTAGTAAATTCCAAGATTACCTATTTTGCAAGGAATAGTAAACATCCTGGATCCTTACATTTAAGAGGAAGCTTCTTTTGAAGAATAGCTGAAACATTCTTACCTACACTAACTTTTCATTACCTTTCGCTTTCTTTTGTTAGGGGCACAATTCTTTTAAGAAATTTAGCATAAAAGAGGTACTTGCTTAATTGCATCCAGCAAAGGAATGTTTACCTCAACTTTACGAAAAGTATCAAGAATCTCTTTTTCTTCAGCTTCATTCTTGGATTTTGCTAGTCTGGAAGGGGAAAGGAGGTGCTGTTGTCATGACCTTTGGTAGTTCAATGAGGGGTCCTTGATCTGATTGTTCTGTTGGGGTGGAGTTTGCTTTCATTCTTTGTTCTTCCTCAGGATTTGTTCGGTGTCCCTTCTCATTTGATCCCTGCAATTTCGTTCCACTTCTCAAGGGAATTGATTAGCACTTTGCTTTGGATTTTGTGACGGTTTGAGAAGGTAACTTACCTTGAGTTTCCAACCTATTTATAGAAAAAGCAAGTGACTTACCTGATTTTCCAAGTTGTGGATGCTCTACTTTGTCTCATCCTGAAATTGTTTTGTATTAACAGCAAGTGATTTAACAATTTCCTCAAGGGGCATACCTGAAGTGGAAGGAGCCTGTGATACTTGGTTTGATGGCTTTTGGTTGGGAATGTTGGAAGTTTTGTGGTTTATTGCCATATCTGAAGTTAGGGTGTTCCCTCCATCCAGGATTGTACGTATTCGAGTAGGGATCATATTTCCTTTGTTTCTGTCCTGGGGAATCCGCCTACAGCATTGGTGTGTTCATGGTTGTCATCTTGCAAAAATGGGGCACATGTCGGTCGGATGATTAGGAGCAGCACAAATTCCACAAGCCTTCACCTGCTGTGTTTTTCCAAGGGCTATCTGTGTGCACAAGGGAGGTTTTGATTAGAAATTTGATGTTCAAGGTTAGAAACACTTTCCTCATTTACCTTCCTTGAAGATGTATCATGCCTATACCCAAATTGTTGCGATTGGCAGCCATAAGGAGATCAATTCCCTAGCTTGACCAGGGGGTTTTTTTTACTATGGCACCTCCACTTGCAGCATCCATCATCTTCCTCTCCATCAAAAGTAGGCCTTCGTAAAAATATTGGATGAGGAGTTTTTTCAAATATCGCATGTTTGGGCAGCTTGCACACAGTTGCTTGAACCCTCCCAATACTCATGAAGAGTCTCGGTGTCCCCTGTTTGTTTCCACAAATTTCTCTCTTATACCAACGGCTCTGGAAGCGGGGAAGAATTTAAACCAAGAAGAGTCTCACCATATCAGTCCATGTGGTTATAGAACCTGGAGGCAAATAAAACAACCAATCTTTAGCTTTAGTACTTAAAGAAAATAAAAAGCGCGTAGCTTGATTTGATCATCGGTTATTCCTTCGGCCTCTACCAGAACACACTATATGAAACTCTTTCAAATGTTTATGAGGAAACTTCATTTCAAGACCATGAAAGGTGGGTAGCAGATGT
The DNA here is from genome assembly GCA_037954665.1 of Laguncularia racemosa. Lineage (NCBI taxonomy): Eukaryota > Viridiplantae > Streptophyta > Magnoliopsida > Myrtales > Combretaceae > Laguncularia > Laguncularia racemosa. The sequence continues at coordinate 3,173 of JBBMOL010004056.1, read as the reverse complement.
ATCAACCCAGATTTTAACTTGAATTCCCGGCTAGTTCGGGGTAGTGAATACAAAAATGGTTGTTGATTCACATCTGGCGCAGCCAACTCTCGCAATTTCTCTCAGGATTCGCCATATCGTCTTCTTTCAGAATCAATGGATTTAATCAAAACAAATCCGATGCTAAGTTCAGTCTAGGGGATGATCTAGCTTCTCGCCGCAACCTCTTTAGAGTCTTCTCAAACTCCGGATTATAAGTTAGTTCACCTGTCTGAGAAGAACGAGTCATACAAGAATAGAAATAAATTTGACACCCAAACCCCGCAATGGCGCTAAAATTTGATGGGGTTTGAATCCAACAAAAATAAAACCTACTCCTAGACAATTATATAATTTGCATATAGTGGTGAGTAGGGTCGAATTTCCACAGGGATTGGTTAAAGATATTTCTATCCAAAGGGCATAAAGATGAAAAGAAAACGAGGGGGGGGGGGGGGGGGGAGTTTTGTTTATGAATCAAAATAAAGTCAAAGCAAGATAATAGAATCGTAATTGATAAAAAACCCAGCCAAAGGAATCAAGATAGTTTTAATTCAAGGAATTGATCATCGATGCAAATGTTTCTATTCTTATTCCTAGATAAACTAGTTATGGTTTTAACAAGCTCTAACAACCTATCTCTCCAACTTCCTCGATAACCAAGAGAAACTCTTTGATTATTTTCTTATCGATTAGATAACCCCAGACAAGCGCTTAGGGTTTAATCTACCCATAGCATTAAAAACTAGAGAGACCACCAATTCATGCCAGTAGATTATAAGATAACCTATTTAAACATGATCACACACCTCCATAACATGAATTCAATCTCTATTTTATAACCAAACATGTTATTGTGTCACTAAGACTAGAACAATCAAACAATTACGGATTTGACCCTGCTAGTTGACAATATATTAACTTGCTAATCGAGTAGAAGAGCTCTATTCATACCAATCAACAAATTATAATAATGACAAAACGATCAGAAGATATATGAATATCCGAAAAACAACGAATAGATTAAATACAAGTCAATTAGACCTCACAATTCGTGGAGAATTAAAAATCAATGACCCTTTGGCTAAAAGTAGCTTAGTACTCATGTTCATCAACAAAACGAAAATAAAAAGTAGAGACATGATGAACCGGTTTTCTTGCTCTGCCTCCAAGATGGTCCAAGGTTTTTCAAGATCCAAAGATTCCAGATTCAAGATTAAAAAGTTTCCCTCACCCTTAAAGTTGGTTCTATTTATATTGTTAGGGGGGATAGCTGTGATCTTTTGTTAGCAAGATACGAAAATATCTTTTCCCTTTTCCAAGTAAAATTTTGAGAAGTGAATCTTCGTCTGCCGGGGGACACCCTACCCTCACGGCCCTAGGTCAAGCCGGCCTTCCTCTATGCATGTCTACAACTCTTCATCCTTGTCCAGTGTATACTAAAAGGTCTACACCACGGCTAGATTTTCAACCGTGCCTTCCCCTTGCAATGATCACAAGCTCTTCATCCTTGCCCAGTGTATACCACCGATCTACACCACGGCTAGATCCTAGGCTGTGCCATCCTTTGTCAAAGTTCCACAATTTCTTCTCCCTTGGCAAAGTCTAGCTTCCACCACGGCTCCAAGCCGGTTTCTTCCACGGCTGCCACCACGGCCGTGCCCTAAGCCGTGTCTCTCTTTCTCCTACATGTGTAGCACGGTTTACCACATGGCCAGATCTCAAAACCGTGCCTCCTTCTGGCAGATACTTGCTCATGTGCTTTCCTCTGGTGGTGTAACTCCTTATCTTGATCTAAGTTGTAGATGGGCTTCTCTAATTTACTTGAATTAGCATCCTTGACTCCATTTAGCCTGATTATCACTATAATAGAATTAAGTACCATTTCCTTATGATTTCTATAAAATCAATAATGATTAACACAATTTATACTATTTAAAAATTAAGTATAAATGGCTCTACAGTCTATGCAGCACCTGTGAAACCCATTTTTAATGAATAGGGAACATATCCAAGAGAGATGAGAGCCCAAAAACTTCATTTTTTGGGATCTGAAATCTTTTATCTATAGGGTATTGACTTTTTTGAGCCATTCCCCATTTCCAATGGGAACAAGTATATACTAGTGGCGGTAGATTATGTGTCCAAGTGGGTTGAGGTACAAGCTTTGCTACTAATGATGCTCGAGTTGTTGTAAAGTTCCTTAAGAGGCTGTTCACACGACTTGGAGCCTCAAAAGCAATTTTAAGTGATAGGGGAACCCACTTCTATAATTAGACCTGGTAATTACGGAGTGGGTCCGCGGGCAGACCCGCCCCGCCTGTAAAAAATGCGGGGGGGGCAAAAAATTTAGGCCCGCTGAAGCTTTCGGGCCCTTTTGACCTATGCCCGCGTGACCCGCTGGGCTGGGCGAGCAAATTCCCGCGGGTGCGGGTTGGCCCGCGAACCCGCGACTAGAAAAAAAAAATTTGCTAATTGCTGTCTCCTGTGGCTATGTCCTGTTTGTTGAGTGCTCCCTCGCACTGAGGACTAAGCTGGTCGCACCGATCGGCGACCACCGAGTGTCGTAAAGCGAGCTTGAATGAATCGAAGAACGATGAAAAAAGTCAGTGACCCGCGACCGCTACCGCGACTGAGGACTGAGGGGCTGCTGTGCTATGCTCTATCACTGAGTCAGTGACCCGACCGCGAGACTTGTGACTAAGGATTTAGGACCGACAGGTGAAGACGACTAAGGAGTGAGGACTGAGGATTGACGACTAACGATGCTTTACATCAACTGAAGTGACGATGACGACACGAGGAGTTGAGGACGCGGAAAGAGGATTTGAGGACGACGTCGACTGAAGTGACTGCACTACCATCCCCAGCAACCCACACATACCCCACACCTGGGCCACACCCCTCACGGGCGTCACACACTGAACACTCCCTCGTCCGATTTATATGCATACAAAAATTTGAGGTCTTGTCTAGAGATGGTAAAGGACACCGGCTAGATCAGGCCAAGGTTCGATTCTCACCCTAGGAACGTTGTTTTCGACTTGACGACCGACGACGTGAATTACAACCGAACAAGGACGACTTGACAACCGAAAGACGTGACGACACCGCGCCCCGGACCGCACCTTCTCCTTTGCAGCTTTACCTCGTCC
>JBBMOL010004055.1:0-12346 GCA_037954665.1 Laguncularia racemosa | reverse complement strand
AAAAAAAACAGATACATACTTCCTTAATCAAAAGCAAAATAACTATAATTATGTTTTTTAAAACTTCCAGTAACGGTGTTATGATATTAAGAAAAAATTAAAATTTAAATTTTTTTCCTAGTGAATTGGTTTTGCATATTTCTAGGGCATTTGCTTTATCTAGTTGTGGGGATTTGAGTAATACATTAAGGTCAAATCGAAGTTCTCCCCCTGTCTTTTGGACTATATCCCCCTTTTTTGGTTTTTTAACACCGGTTCTGTGTTTTCGAATTTCCAATGGCAACACAAAAACCGCATTCAGGTACTAAAAACCATCTCACACTAGATATTCTCGGGGCAAGGCTAAAATTGGTTTCACATTATTATTATTTTATTATTATTATTTTTGGCTGAACATTTGATTTATAAAGATGTCAGTTGTGCAAACAAAGATGTGGTCCGTTTTCTTAATTTTAAAAAACTATCTTTTCCCTTGAATGGGGACTTGAATTTGTATAAAATACTTCTGTTAGCGAAAAAGCATGTATAACAAATCTACTCATGGGGATATTTGCAGTGGAGATCTCAAACTTACTTTTTCTGTCATCCTCCCCTAGGTGCAATGGCCATTGAGGGCCAAGGTGTTTTTGGTGGAATATGTGGGGCTGAGAACACGAATTTCCCGGGCCAAAATTCTTTGGTTTCATGAATTCCCCCAGGACTTTAATCCCCAAATGTGGTATTCCAAAATTCCCCTTTTTGGGGAACATCACCCATTTATTGCGGGAAACTGTCACTTTAAAATTTAAATTTCAAAATCTGTAATTTTGTTCTTTTTGATTTTTGATTGAAAACCCGAATCTAGGGCCCCCTTTAGTTTTGTTTTTCTATAAATCCGACGTTTAATAAGCTTCATGATCTGCTAATCCAAGGTTTGGGAAGTTTTTTCCCCAACCCCATTCAATCAGAAGTGAATTTAAAACTACCGATCCAATTTCCCGCTGATCTTCAGAAACAAGCTTTTTAAAATGCTCTTTATGGCAAAAATTTTTTTTTTGCTTGCCTTTAAAAAATTTTAAAAAAAGGGTCCTTTCACCAAAAAATTATATCTGTTTTTTAAAATTATAAAAAAGGAAAAAACGATAATGGAAAAGAGCATATAAAAAGAAATGCAATGTTCCAAGCTGATGAAATAAAAACTCATTTACAAGTTTTTTAATTTGTTCTTTAGGAGTTTTTGAAAACCCAGCAACTAGGGGGAAATTGAACAAAAGAATTTTTTGAGCTTTTGAGATTACTCACAAAGAAAGGAAAAAGGAAAGCCATTGAGGGGGTTCAGAATTGCTGCCTTGAGTCCTGTCGTTAACTTTTTCAAAATTTTGATATTGCAGTGTAGCCTATTTTAACCACACAGGTACCCGATAGACAGCAAAATTTTTTTTACTTTTTAAATGTTTTTTCCCTTCAATGCAGGGCATGCACAATTTCACCTGACAAACAGGATTGTCACAAAAAAGTTGGTGACCTTCCTTCTTTTTTTAAGGCGTTTAGGAGATGATTCCTTTTTGTTTACTGGAAGCTGCCCTTTAGCTTTAATCTTTGCTGAATTTGATTAAATCATTTTTCCTCAACAGAAAATTTTTTTTTCGGAATGTGACGTTTTGGCCCCATCTGATTTCCCCAACACCTGGAATTGATCCAGGATCTTTATTGTTAAAACCCCCAACATGTTTTGCTCTGGATCATATTTTGTTTGAGCAGGTGCAATAAATATTTAAAGAATAAAAAACAGCGTTTTAAAAGAGACAGCTAATATCTAATATCAGGGCCCCAAAGCCCAAACATAAAAAATGTTTACTTTTTTTGCATCCCAAAAGGGGGTATCTTGCTTGGAAAACGCAAATTTCAATGGTCTAGTTCACGGGGCTGAGCAGAGACCCTGGATTAACACCTAAAAGCACTCATCGATTTTCTTTTGGTTCATCAAATTTAAAATGAATGGTCATAGAAAATTTACCTCAGCCCCGATATGAGGGCGGGAACTGAATTAAAGATTGGCTCCAAATTGCTCTCAATGAGTGCAATCATTGATAGAGGGCATTTGTGCTATATAGCATGGTAACCCGGTTTTAATAAAAGAACAACAATTTTTCAAATATGAAGCAATTTTACAGGTATTGGGATTCTTAAATTTTTGATCATTATCACCCCATCCCCCCAAACCCCTAAACCAATAAAAAAAGGTCCATCCGCTTGAAATGCACTTTCTTTTTTGGGGTTTTTATTTTTTTTGTTTGCGTATCTATTGCTGCAATTTAGCTTTTCGTCTTATAGAGGATTTATACATCTCTGTTGAGATGATTTATTTTGGAAAAGTGGGTGGGATGAATACGGGATTGATTTTGGGCACCCCAAAATTGACATCACAATTCGGCGAATAACAGGATCTTTTCCATTTGCGGGAAATTTTTATAGGAAGTGAGCCCCTGGGGGAGTGGAAAATGTCCTGCAGAAAACATTACTTTGTACAAACCGGGGAGGATTCATGTGAAAAAAAATATTGGCAGGGAGGAGTCATTAAGAAAATAACTGTATCGAATGTATACAGGAGAAGGTGCGGAAGGGGAATCAAGATTTCAGGCGATGTTGGAGACCATCCTGAGATAAATAGACGAAAAGCGTTCCCTTGTCAAGATATGTTTAAGGATATGGTTGGGTTGAAAGCCCAAAGAGCCGTCTGTTACGGGGGAAAAAGGACCGTATTCACTGGAATTTGTCTATCAAACATCAACCTCAGATTGTCCGGGATCAAGACCAGCCCCCATGGACTGCTTAGTAAGGGGGGGTGCATTAAAGGGTTGCCCCTCACCTTGTTCGGAGCTACAGTCTCTCTAGCGGTTCTTGTATTACTCCCTCAAAGTTGGTCCATGTATAATTATTTGATATGTTCGAAATAAAACCAAACGATTTTTTACACAGAATTATTCTGTAAAGCCTTTCTGATGAGTCCTCGCATGAAGTTTTCTGTAAAGACCCATTTTAAGACCCCTACATTTTTTGGATCCCAATTTGCAAAAAAAAAGTAGTGGATCCGCTGATCGAAAGGGGCAAAAAACATTATCAAAACCAAGTGGGTTGTAAAGATTTTTCCACGACAGACTTGGTACTTCTAATCAATTTTTTTCCTCAGTGAGGCCCCTTTTTTAGTTTTCAGGGAATTTTGGGGGTGTGGTTTTGGTAATGGGGAATGGGTAATACACTGTTTCCCGCTTTTGCGTAAATATCCCCCCCTTTTTTTAGTTGGGGCTTTTAACATTTTATTGGCTAGACTAGAACAGTAACTTTTTTTTACAATTTGTATTAATTGCAAATCACTTGAGTTAAGATAATATAAGGCGGGGCCAACTTGAGCTTAAGACTTTTAAATTTTGAAGTTTGACCCAGTTTTTCTCGATGATTTTTACTCACTTATTTATTTAATCGTTTCGGTTAACCCTTTAAAAAAAAAAACATTTTAATTAAAATAATACTGATTTTTAAAACTTAAATTAAATATTCTTAACATTTATTCACATTCTCATTCGTAATCATTTATTACTTGAAAAGATGCTAAACGCGTTTTATGAACCCAAAAGTTTCAAAAAAGTAAAGCAAATCCACATTCCCAAGCCTCCTTTTAAGAGACAGAATACTTAAAAAAAGAAGATTAAAGAGGGTTGATATTATTAAGTAATCTCTTATTAAAAATTTTTTTAAAATGGATACAGTAAAGGGAAAAATGGTGATATAAACACAATCGAAATTTTTTATTTGTGTGTATGCAAATCATTTAATCAAAAATGATCAGAACCCAAAACCCTTCACAAATAACACTTTAAAGGCAGTCTATAAAACGAAGCATATTATTATTTAAAACGACACACAAAACCGTAAGGGACATAAATAGGTAAAAAACATAACACGGAGAAAATCCCCTTAAGAACAGGAACACTCAACACAAAAAAATCGACCCAAAAACTGATGACTTTCTTTAAAAACCCCTCCCAAAAACTTCCTCAGCTTTTAAAAACAGCCCGCCTCTTCGTGACTTTTTCCCCTCAGGTGGTGGGGGTGGTGGGGGGATGATGATGGTGGAACCCAGGTGAAATGGGTGCTCTTCTTCTCCCTCAAATTTTCGCTCATGGAACCAATGACCATGTGGTGTTTCCTCTCTCTCTTTCTCCATCCCTCCTACTTCCCCATCGAGGTTGATGGTGGTGGTGGTGGTGGTGGTGGTGAAATCTCCTAAAACCAAACCATCTTCACCGAAACCCTCATCTTCCTCGAAACCGAAGTTCTTAAAATTCTCGTGAGAGGACAAAAATCATGTCTTTCCCCATACGAGAACTCCTCCTTAGGTCCCCATCTCCTTGGCCGGTGGTGGTGGTGGTGGTGAAAAAAAATCTCCTTCAACGGAGCGGAACCGAAATTATCGGTCTCCTCCTTCACCTCTGTCAAGTCAGGGGGGATGAGGTTTTCATCGCCCGGGACGGAGGATGATTTCGGACTCGGTTTTGGGGAGGGAGGCTTGTTCGGGGGTTGGAGGAGGAGGGCAAGACGATGACATCATCGTATTGGAAGTCGCGAGGTGCGTCCCTCGGTAGCTTTGGGGATCTCGGAGGAAGCGAGAGCGTAGGAGAGAGAGGGAAGCAGAAGAGGAAGGCAGAAGCAAGCGTGAGCCTGGCCATTTTCTAGAGTGAGAAAATGAAGGAAAGGGTATTTTTCTCTTTTTAATTTTGGGTGGGTGGTGTTAGTTTGGGTTATATAGACGAAGTCCCTGGGCCATGAAGGTGACGTTTGCCACGTGAAAGACTAGAAAATGGCGTTTTATTATTATTATTATTACAATTTCGAGGTGTTGGAGTTTGGAGATGTAACGTTGTTGTTTTAAATTTTGATTTTCAGAATGGTGGGGTGGGGGGGTATGTGATTTAATAATATATAAATATTAATATATAAAAAGTTTATAAAATATAAGTTTTTTATTTTATTTATCATTAATCTAATGTGGACAAGTGGCGTTAGAATGATGAATTTTAGTTTGGTATAAGAGAGAGAGAGAGTTCGATTTGGCGTGGGAAGATATTCGTTGATTTAGTTCACACTTAACAATTCACATGATATGTGCAAGAAGACCGCCCACGGATACAAAAAAAGTCAAGAACATCTTTTGAATGATGGGTGTAAGACAAATGATGATTGTATTTTAATGTTGTGAATTTGAAAGCTTTGACCTTGGATATATTGTAAATGTGCTCCAAGCTTAAATCAATATAATTAATGTTAAAATTGACATTTTATTTAAAATGTCAGAAATAAGAACAAAAAAAAGAGGAGAAAAATTTCGAATTATCATAAAGAAGAAAAGAAAACCTATCTCTTCAATATAACTATAGCAAAAAAAATTTAGCACATTAACTTGACTTTATGGAACTTGTATACCTCTCTTTTTATTAAAAATTGACCATAATGATATGTGTGGAACTGTTAATTAAACATCATAAAAATGAATTTTTTCAATTTTAGAACTTTTTTGGATTTTTTTTTTTTATTTGTATTTAATTTACATTATTTGAAATTTGACATTTGATAAATTAACTAATCTATATTTGATTTATTTATATTTCAAATGGGAATTAAGAATTTAATTTTTCTAATAAAGGTATATCATAAATGTGTAATTGTTTTTTTTTTTCATTCGAATTCCAATATAATTTCAACCAAATGCTCATATTTGAATACACATAAAACAAATATTAAATAGATAAAAATAAGATGAATTAAACAAATTCTTAGAACTTGAATAACTTTTTTATTTTTTTTACTTTACATACTATATATATTTTTAAGTTACATAATTTAGTTTTATTTAATTTACTTTGCATACATATCTGAGCTTTCTTGCGTTTTTCACTTTGTATAGTACTAATTATATCCAAATAAAATTCAATCTAATTAATCATTTTCGTAATTAAAAAAAGTTACAATACACCCATGGAAAGTATATGTATATATATAATATACAAACTTACCTTGTGTAATAGAAAAATAATGGTAAATTATATAAAAATAAAAAATATAAAAACTCAAAGTTATTAATTAGAAAAAATACGCATATATGAAATAAAAAGAAAGAAAACTCGAACATGTTGGCTGTAAGTGAAGGAAAAAAAAGAAGTTACGTAAAAAATGAAAATGCCCAAACATTCGCCGTTATTTTGTTTAACAATCTGCGGAGTTATTCGTCAACGATATCGGAGGGAGCCGACGTCAAGCTTACGTCATCAAGCGCCAACAACGCGTGATGATGTCGACTCAGCAGATCCCTGGAACATGGCATGTTGTCTTCTTCTAGTTTCATAGTTTATTAAAGCTTTCAAGTTTCAAGGACTAATGTTAAATTAAAACTTATAAAATATAAAATGAGCATTTTAATTTAATAATAGGAAAAATATTAATGGACATTAAAAATATTTGTTAGCGCTTAAAAAAACTATTTTTTTTTTTCTATAAATTAACTTCTCCATGAACTATGCAATAATTAATCCTTTAAGATGAAGCCCCAAAAAAAAACCTTTTTAAACTTCTTAATTTTTGTTCTGGACACTCATTAATGAAATTTTCAAAATAGACTTCTCAATAACAAATAACCTTTTTAGGAATCTTCTTTTCATTTTATCCAAACATGATCTTTGATTAAAAATCAGATATAAATGAAAATAAACATATTGAAAAACGTTTCTAAATACAATATTTTAATAACATATAAATAAACCATGAATAAGAAGCAAATGCTAAGTTTGTCATAATCCAAAGGTATAAATGCTAGTCTTTTAATGAAATAAATTTAAATTTAAATTTTTTGTCATTGAAAATTAAACAAAAAAAAGAAAGAAAGAAAGAAAGCAAAAATGCACTGGAGACGATCTAAACAGACCCCGGCATTAGTCCAATTGTTCTTTAAAAGATTTTATGGATTATGTGAATTCATTTTTTTGGATAATTTTGGTTCAATTAATTTATTTTAATGTTGTAAAATAAAAATAACACTTATAAAGACTATAACATTAATTAATTTCCTTTTCAAAATTACAAAAGGTGGTACAACAGGTACGTTTTGCCTTTGGAAAACCTTCATGCCTGAAAATTATACTACACAAATTGAACATTGGGGGAAACCCAAATTTTATAACAAGACTGCCACGGTTCCTTCAAAAAAATTATATTGATACGTCATGTATTTGGCGGGTTTGTTTATACTAACAAGGTCTTGCATTTTAATTTTTAATAATCAATCTCATTGAAAAAATGGAAACTATGGGCGGGCCTCTAATAGTGGGGGTTTGTCCCTGATTTTCAAAAGGTTGGTTGGTAATAGGATCCTCTAGGAATTTTGGGATCCAATTTTTCTTTTATTTGGTTATTTATAGAATTTAAGAAGGGCACGTAAGGATACCACAAAATTCAATGAAAAATCCAAAATTTCCCTTTGCCACCCCTCATTCATTCTTTCATAAACCCATCCTTAATTCAGCTAAAATTTTCGTCATAATTTTGAAATTTCATTTCCTCTTTTTCCAATTCTTACGCCTTTGATGAATCGACCCAATGAACCCACTGGCTCCAAAATGGAGGCCCCACAACGAACGGGGCTAAAGCTGGGACTTTCGATATTCTTGGTGTTTTGTGTATAGAAATGCAAAAAATATGGACGTAAGATGTTTGATCCCGACCACTCATATAAAGATGAACTAGTTGGCTTCTAAATCGATATTTAGTATTATTTATAAATATTACAAGCAAGGATGGACATAGGATTGAAAGGTAGAGGCCATCACCCTTATCATGGTATTCTTACTATATGATGCTATTTATAAGGTAAATGATATTTGATTGTGTAAATCATTAAAACACTTATCATTTATAGTGTTTTTAGTGATTGATTTGAGAAATAATAAATTAAAAACTTTCATTAAATGGTAAGAAAGAAACAAAGAAAAAAGAAGAAGAAACAATATAATGATATTTATAGTAGTATCATGAAAACAAATTATACACTAAAAGAAAAGTTGCAAAACAGTATTATTTATTTTTATTCCAACAAATTAGATGGATCGTTAATACATTTAAAATAAGTTATAATTTAAAATTAGATTTTAATTAAAATTTAAATATGAAAAGTTCATTGTTTTTATTAGTAAAAAAAAGAAAATGAGAAGAAACCAATCAATTTTCAAATGTGCCTACTACAACTAAAATATCTTAAATTTTTAAATCTTAAAAAGGTAAAAAAAAAAAAAACCTTTCTTAAAAGTTACTAAAATAATAGAAATTTTAAGATGGGGAAACTAGAAATAAATAAAATTAGCATAATAAATTTTTAAAAATAAAAAAAACCTGGAAATTGGAACAATGGAATTGAGTAATGGACTCTTATATTATATGCAGGCTTATATATATATACTTTATTATACTTTAAAACTAACCCAAAAGCCTAAAAGTGTTGAGGGGTATTTTTTGGACTGAGGGGGCTAAGGGCCCCTATCTGGCCTGTCCCTGCAGATACGGTTTGTTATGGTTTTTGATATTATATACGAAAGCTGAAGACGAATTCACCATAATCACTAATGATTTATGACAACTTAGGGATTAAAGAGAGATTACACACTCAATAATCACTAAATTAAGATGAGTTTTGATATTATAGAGAAAATAACATAAACTAATGATTGAAAATAAATCCTAAAAACCCTACTTAAACGCTCGAGATGTCTCAATGTTTATATTCATAAATAAAGCAAAGTCTCATAAAACAAAACGTAAGGAAAGCATTGTCATAGGGTGTTGGAAATGTATGATCCGTCGGGTGGGGAAACAAAGCCAGTCAGATGGCCAATGAAAAAAAATGCACGACTCATATATAGAATTTTAATAAAATAAATTATTATAAATTATTTATTTAAGAGTAAGAAGTCCTCCTAATTTTTTTTGTCTTTCTCAATTCCATTTTGAGGATTTATATTGAATTTAATGCCTCACAAATTGAAAGAATTTAAAGGACGGATCATTTTATCTTTGCTTATTGAATAATAGGTTCAAGAAATGAGAAAATTTAGAATACCCTTAGAAAGATTAATCCAATCCATAATAATGTATCGAAAAATAAACATTTTTGTTTCAGTTGGTGAGCTTCGGCTGATCGGATGACCAATGAACCTTTCTATGTCGGCCTCAACTAAAACTTGGGTCCCTGGATGAAGATTCAGGTCATTAATTATATCACTTTTCAAGATTCTTTTCTTGTTTAAAATTTATGACTTTGTCTTATGGTCTCATACCCTCTCTTTTCTCACTGAGCTCACTCACAAAGTCTTTGGGATTTTTTTTTCAAATGTTTATTCAAAAAATCCTTATATTTTTTGGCCCTTTTAAAATTGTTAAAGCAAGATTTCCTTCTCTTCATAGACATAAAATTTTTGGTTATATTACTTTTTAGTTTATTTTTTTGTCCTTCTCAGAAAAGCCCCTTGTTTTAAAGGGTTTTTCTTTTGGGTTTCCTTAAAAAGTTCTAGCATCGGCTCAATGGGAACCAAATTTTTTAAATCATTCCCGCTGGCCATTTCTTTTTTCTAATCTTTTCATATCCCATCTAATGGGATTTCCCCCGGGGTAATAAACTTCAACCTTTACTTTTTATCTTTTAGGTGGGGTTTTTGGCCCCCTAGGCTGTTAATGGGGGATGTTTGTTGGCTAGGTAGGGTTTCCCTGGGTTTGGACCCCATAAAAAATTTTAAAATGGTTCCTCAAATTAACTGGATTTTTTGGGTATGGGAATGGGATTTTTGCCTAGGGGGCATTTTTTGGGAAAATTTGACTTTAAATTTGGGGCCTTTTTTAACCCTTGTACTCTTTTCCCCTATATCTATATTAAAGTTTTTTTCGGGCTGTTAGCACTAGAAGTAGACCATGCAGTGTTGTTCGTTTTTTTTTCTCAAACCCTTTTTAAAAAACCTGCCTTTTTTTTGCATTTTTAATAAAGGGTTTAATGGCATCTATCTTATAAAATTCCCCCCCTTTTTTGGGTAAAGCTCCCTAAACTTTTTCCATTAGTTTGCCATTTCCTTAAAAAATTTAAAATGTTTCCCCTTCTGTATATGGATTTGTTCATTAGCTTTCCCTTTTCCAAAACGTTTGCATTGATTTTGGTTCCTATTGAATTGTTTAAACCATTGTAGAAATTTTAAATTAAAAAACCTTTTCCCTTTTTTTTTTTTTCCCCAAAAGTAAAAATTTAAGGTTATTTATTTTTTTTGCTTATAAAACCCTATGGTTTTGTCTTTTTTTATGGGAAAGGGAGGGTTTCGATCTTCTTATATAGCTTCCATTTGTGATCCCCCTTAGTAATTCCATATTGGATAGCTGATGTCTAAATTCTTATTAGAAAGTCCTTTTTATATTTTCATAAGGGTTAGCCTATTTTTTTTTTAACAAGTTTATATTGCACAACCCAAATTTTCCTTATAATTCAAAAGTTTTTCAGTATTGATTTGTTCAAACATTTTAGTATGTAAAAAAAACTCATTTTGTTTAAATTATTTAAAAGGGTTTTAGATAATCTAATGTTGTTTGAATTTGCCCTTTTCCTTTGATATATGTCATGTCTTAAGGGTATTATAATTGTGATTTTAGGAAGAAAGGAATCTACTTTCAGTGTCTAAAATTTTTTCAACTAAATCATGAAAAATGTTTAAACCACTTTATTGTTTTTTAATACGCATTTTTTACTGTCATTTAAAATCCTACAATGTGAAAAAAATTTATAGATGAGGGGGTGGGCATAATTCAGGGTCTCAAAGAGAAGGGAAAGTTTTCAATTTTGTATAAATAAAATTTAAATAACATTTTTAGGGTTTCATGGACAATCACATAAAAAAGCAATATTTTATGTAGTTTTTCCCCTTAATTTTGCATAAGTTCTCTTTGGTTGGGCGTTTTTTTGCCCCTTTTATCAATACCTAGGGTTTTTTCCTTTAAAAAGTAATAAGTGATTCCTCGGGGGGTTTTTTGGGCTTTCGTTTGGGAAACCTTTTTTCGAATCTTTGAAATATTTCAAACTGACCTTTTTTAAAAATTGGGGGTTAAAATGTGGAGTATGACTTCGTAATTTTTGCTCTCTCCATTCACTTGGTTTTTTTAAATAAAAGAAACCCCAAATTTTTCTTTTTTCCCTTTTTTTCTTTCTTTTTTTAAAAAAATTGAATTTTTTTGAACTTGGTTTCTTTATAAATATAGGGAAAAAGACTAAAGGGAGATATAGGTCATATCAAAAAAAAATATTCTATAGATGCAGGCTTTGAAAAAATTGAAACCAAAAAAAATTTCTTTTGATATTTTTTTAAACATCTTTTTTTAAAAGCTGCTCAAACTTGTTTTGGTTTTAAAAAATTTTTAGGGTTTTTACCCCCGGTTTTTTTGAGTACAATAGTTTAATTTCCCAAAACCAAGTACATTGTATAGCGCTCTTGGAGCTGTTGGGCAATACCATAATCCCCTTTTGGTTGCGAAAAGAAAAAATCTAAAAAAAAAAAAAAGGAAAAAAAAAAAAGGGTTCCCCTTAATTCTTTAAAAGAACGGTACAATTTTTAAATTAAGGACATATAAAAAAAAGATGACACTAACAATAAAAATTTTTTTTCATTTTTAAAAAACTAAATAAAAAAAATTTAATTGTATCAAGTTTAATATCAAATTTGGGTTTTTTAAAGTTGGTAATTTAATTGGGACTCTATCAATTATAATTTGAATCTGAGCAATTTAAGCAACTAAATATAGATTTTTTCATTTGAAATGCTTGATTTTTGTCATGATTTTAAATTTAAAACATCATTAGGACAGCAAAATCAAAACAAAAGGTAAATCCGGTTTTAGACCATGGGTGGGCTTAGGCGGGGAAAAACACTTAATTTAAAGTCGTTTGGGGAAAGGGTACGAAAAAAAATTTTCAACTAATTTCCTCATTCAACTGAAAGCCGTAACTAAATACAAACACATAAAATGCAGCGGGAAATTTGGAAAATCACTAACCTCTTGCCATTGGCCCTTAAAACCCGGGGAGGAAAAAAAAACGTTTAAGCCCCGGAACCTTTAAGATCTTCAGGGGCCCCTCAAAAAATTTCTCACAAAATGGTAATGTGTTTTTAATAGAATTTTCGTGCTCTGGGACCTTGAATCCCCTTAGCTTTTTTATAGGAAACTTTTCCCCCTTTTAAAGTTTCCTAAAAATTTTTTTTAATGGGGGGGAATTTGGGTTTTTTTTTTTAAAGTGGTT
>JBBMOL010004054.1:0-12348 GCA_037954665.1 Laguncularia racemosa | reverse complement strand
TGTGCCCCCAATGAGTTCGTGTTTTGCTATTTTTCTGAATCATCTTTATTTGGGGTGTGGGTTTTCTTTTTTTTTTGGGTTGTAATGGGCATTTTTGGTCTTTTTTTTAAATAATTTTTTAATTCTTTTTAAAAACAAAACAAAGTAATTTACTAATTTAATTAAAAATAAAGTGGTTTAATAATGCAAATTAAAAAATTTCTATTCCATTCAGTAAATTTTTTCTTAACCTTATTTATTTATTTTCAAAAAAAAGTAAAAAAAAACCATGAAAATTAACCCCCCTTTTCTTTAAAAAGGTTTAAAAACCCCAAATTTGGGTTCTTAGTAGGGACCCCCAAAAGAATGGGCCCCTATTTTAATAGAAAAAAAATTTTTTCTTAAAAATTTTTGAGAAATAATAATTTTAAAACCCCAAAAATAAATAATTTAAATAAAAATCATAATTTTCATAACTAAATTTTAACCCTAAAAAATAAAAATAAGGTTTCATATGGTTAAATTTTAGCAAAAAGCAAAATGGGGGCCTTCTTACCCTTTTTTGGTTTTTAATAGTTGAGCCTTAACAAAGTTTAGATCAAACCTGTTTTTCATGACCAAGTTAATTAAAATAATTACTTTTTTAAAATTCTCTCTCAATGCATAAAAAACACATAATTCTATTTAATGAGGATTGACCTTCATTTGGGAAAAATTTTAAATTTTTTAAAGTACTTAGCAACATGTGTATTTTTTGCTAAGATAAAAACCTTAATTTAAAAACAAAAAAAATCAAATTTGGGTTAAAAGTAATTGGGGTGGGGGCTTGTGTGTAATTGTTCAAAGACAATGGAAATGCCCAAACCCCTGAATTAGGGGACTTTAGTTTTATTTTGTAACCCCAGTAAATTTGGGCATTGGGGTTCATAAAAATGACTTAGTAGTAGCAATGGTAAATTGCTGGAAATTAGTATTGTAAATAAAAGAAAAAGGTTTATGAGGAAATCCGAATTCTAGGTCTCAAACAAAAAAAAATTTTCCATATACTTAAAAACCATGTAATGAGGACCACAAAAATTTTTACACTTAAACGGGGGGCCTTTTGGGTTTTGGGGAATTCCCGGGGGGACGGGGTCTAACTACTCTTTTTTAATCCTAAACCATTGCGGGTGTCAAAAGCCCCAAAAGTCCCCTTTTGTCTTGTCTTGAGTTTTAAAATATTTATTGCAAAATTTTTATATTTATTAATAAATTAAAAAAACTGAATGTTTATCTTTTACATTAGATTTTGGTTGTTTGTAACAAACTTATTTAATCTTACTATTGCCCAAAAATTTTCTTGACCCCACCCTTTTCCTTTTTAGATGAAGGACTTACAAGGGGGTTCTTTTGTTGATTTTGTGGGGATTAAAGGGGGAAAAAGGTTTTAGGGGGCTAAGGAAGTTAGAGGATACGATTCTGATTTATTTCCTTTTATCCCAAACTTACTCCTTTTTAATAAAAATTTGGATTATTTAAAAAAAGCCCATCGTGTTCTTTAATCTATTTACCCATATGTCTAAAAAACTTTTTGGGGGGCCCCCCTTAAAGGTTTGGATGTAGCTATTCTAATGGTTTTTTCTCAAGTTTTTTCAACTCAAAAAATCTTAAACATTTTCCAAAATTTAATTAATGATTTCAAGCCCAAAAAATTGGTTCAAAAACCCCATTTAGTAAATTTTGAGTTCTACATATTCATCAATGGTTACGTGGCAAATTTAATGTCGCCATAGAGAATTAAGGGCTTGACAATTAAAACATTTTCAAAAAAAAAAAATTTGCAATTATATCCAAAAAACTTTTTGATTAAGTATTAAAAAAACCCCCTTAAACTTTAATTTCAAAGTGAAACCCCTTTCATCCACCCTAAAATTTAAAAAAAAAAAAATGTATTTAAATCCCAACTGTCACAAAAATTGCAATAATTTTTAGGTTTCTGCTAGGTTTTTTGGGGTTTATTTTTATAATTTTTAAAAAAAATTTTAGGTGAAAACCCCCTTCTAAAATTTGGGCACTGAAAATTAAGAAATAGTTTTTTAAGTGTAAAATTTTCCCAATTACTTTTTTCCCACATTCTTTAGGGGGGTAAAAGTAGTATTTTTTAAAATTCAAGATATGCTGAATTTTTTAATTTTATGGAGCTGTTGAATTTTTTCCTTATTTTAAAATTGGGTTTGGGGGGGGCGAGTCCCTTCCCCCCATTTTAATTATAGTAAATTTTAAAAAAACTTCTTTAAATTTAGTACAATGTAAAAAAAATGGCATTTTTTATTTATTAAAAATAAAACAAAGTGAAAAACCCCGAAAAATAACCTGTAATTCTTCAAAAACTTAAAAAAAGAAAATTTTTTAATGACATCTGGGTAGACAAGAACTTTTTGGATTTTTTTTTTTAAAAAAAACAACAAAGTGAATTTAAGAAAAAAAAAAAAAAAAAACATTTAAATTTTCAAAAAAAAAAAGGAAGGAAAACATTAAAGCAAACGGATTCTTTATTTAAAAATGGTTACTCCCTTTACCATTTTAAAAAAAAGTTTGCGGGAAGTTGGGCTTTTTATATTAGTAAACATTTTATTATTATTTTTTTATTATATTTTAAGAAATTTAAAATTTATTTTTGGCCCAATTCAAATTTCAATTCTTAAATTCTTATTAAAATTGGATAGACTCTCCAAAAATTTTTATAATATTTTTTTTATTTTCCCCTATAAATTTTTTTTAAATTTACAAATTAAAAACCCTCTGATATTGGTCTTGGTTTATTGCTAAAAAAAACCTAAATTAAAGGGTTGTTTTTGTGCAATTTTTTTCTAATGTTTGGGGCAAAATTTTCACAATTTTAAAAATTTTTAGGAAGGTTTTAAAAAATCGATTTTTTCGAATTTGAGGAAAACTTCCAAAAAACCAACCAAAATTTAAGTGTTATTTGGGCAAGTTGATGATTTTTATTTTAAAATTAGAATTTCTTAATAAGTTACCTACCAAATCCTTTTTTAAATTTACGGTTTTTTAATGATTTGTTTAAAGAAATGATATTTTTTAATAACAAACCTAATAATATTTTGGGGAAAATAAAATGGGGGCTTTCGGGGGGAAGGAGACGGGGGGGGGGCCTTGCCCCTTTAAATCCTCCTTTCCCCTTTGGGTTTGGGGTCTATGCCCCTTAAAATTCTCCTTAAAAAGCGTTGTTAATAAAAGATTTTTTATCTTCTTCTTTTTTTCCCCTTAAAATTTTTAAACATTTATACCTAACATTACTAGTTTGTGTATTTACACAATTAGTCCCTGTCCAAGTGCCAGGTCCCTGAAAAAGCCATAGTGATTAAATTTTGGGGGGATGTCAGGGGGGGACGGGTTTCGTCGGGTTCCCGACCCACCCGCTCACTAAAAACCCTATAGAGTTTGGGACTTTAGGGGTTTTTTCTTTTTTAAAAACCCTGTGGGGATTTGGAAGGGGTAGGGGGACAAATTTTTAAAAACCCTTTGGGGAACCCAAACCCTTAAACATTATTATATATATTTTTTAGTTAATAAATTATATTTTAAATTTAAAAAAAAAAATTTAAAGGAATTTAAAAAGAAAAAAAAAAAAATACACACTAAGACACAATGTGAACAAAATAGGATAGTAATAGTACCCACAAAAAAAAAAAAAAAAAAAACACACAGCACACTGCACACTACGCTGGGGGGGGCCTGGACCAGGAGAGCATACCTGCTAGAAGTGGACCCCCCACTCCAACTCCCCACAAGTCTACAGCAAGACACGCCCACACAGAGCAGTGAGACTGAGACTTTTAACAAAGGTCACAGCTGAGTCTAACTGCACAAACACATCGTTTTCACCCCACAGACACTTTGACACACATCGAGCCACCACCCACTTTCCACGACCACTCCAAAACCCCTAATCAACGGACAGTCCACTCCACTCGAAGTTTACGGTCCCCCCTCCAATCAAAATTTAAAAATCTTACACCTCCAAATCCATAGACACCCACACTGAAAACACCCAAAAAACTTTTGATGAGAAAAAAAATCAAGAAAAAACTTAGAAACCTTAGGTCTGGGGGGAATTGGAAATTTCGACTCGTCTCTTCTTTCGTAAACCCTCCTCCTTTGTAAGTCTGCGCTTGAAAAAAACAGCATAGCCGTTTCTCTTTTCACTGCCTTGTTGTTTTTTTGGGGTTTCTGGCTCAATTCGTTCATTCCCTTCTGTTGTCTGTCCCAAAATCGTACGCCCCGGCCACCATCGCACTCGCTCCACCTTTCTCAAAGATCGACTTGATCTCTCTTGTCTATTTTTCTGTCATTAACGGGGCCCACCGTCAAACTTGCACGCACTGGCACGGAATATTTTTTTTTTTTTGTCGCTGTTGCGGGCCACCGTCGATTTTGCACGAAAAGGGTGCACGCGTATCTGGGTCAATTTTCCTCTTTTTTGGGGCCCCCCCCCCTTGATCACCAACGCATGCGTCTCTCGAGTTGACTTTTCCTCTATCTCTTCGGGCCACCACGCCCCGCAAGTCCATTTTATGGGGAAGTTGTTGTAATTTGTGGTCCATTCCCCCTTTTTGTTGTTTTTTGTATATTGCTTTGTTTTGTTCTGCAAGGTTTGAGTCTTTTTAAATTTGTATAGTAAATCTGTGCTGTGTGTATGTCTATTCTCAGTTGTTATCTCATCTAACTATGATTTTTATAGTTAAGGTGTTTTTCAAAAAGAATAAATTAAAAAAATTTCTCCTTCCAATTAAAAAAAACCTTTAAATAAAAAAACTTTTGTTCTTGTTTGTGAAAGTGATTAGGATAAAAGAAAAAAAAGATCCTACGAATTTATGACTTTTTCTTGATACAATTGCTTTTTATTAATATCCAATTTTTTATAAAACTTTTGTTTTTAAGTTGTTAGGTCGATTTTGTAAATGTTTGTGTTTTTTCACCCTTTTTTCTTTACCCGTTCCAATTCTCAAAAAACTATCAAATTTTTTGTGTCAAAATATATTTAATATGGACGGTCAAAAAAATAATGAATTTTGTATTTTTTTAAATTATCCCTTCATAATTATCCATCCATTTTATGCCTTAAATTTTAATTGAAAAATTTGAAGTACTTGAAAGAATTGAAGTTCACCTTAGTTTACATATTTTCTATGATTTCTGGGGTAATTTTAAATGTGTTTTTTTTGTTTTTTTTTATATAATAAGAAAGGGCAAAATTTAAAATATGCCTTTGATGCACATCCCTTAAAGTTGAGAAAGGGGGCCAAACCCAGGGGGTCAGTCTGAAACAGAAGCCCCAAAAAAATCCACAAGCCAAAAACAAGTTCTCAATGGGAAAAAGCAATGCCGATCAAGTGATAATCCCAAAAAACGTAATTAAAAATTTCTCTTGTATTAGAAATTGAAAAAAAAATTAAAAAACTTAATTTAATTTCATCTGTAATCTTTGATTCAAAACCTAAAAGGGGTAGTAAAAAGGAAAAAACCCATCCCTCAATATTTGGAGAAGTGTATACAAATGAAGAAGCAAAAGACATAAGCCAATGCCTACTATCCTTTGGGAAAAAAAAAAAAATGAGAATGCAGTTTTTTTTAAAAATGGGGAAATTGGATTTTAAATCAAGTATTTGAAACAAGACTTGCAAAAGCAAAAAATTGTTCATGAACCCCCCATTTCATTAGTTGAGCTTGGTATTTTAGGGATTTTTTTTGAAAAGTATGCAACCATTTTTTTAAGCATGTTATCGGAAACCCCCCATGAAAAAAAAAATCATGAAAAACTAAAGGGGGAAAAAAAAAATTAAGGTTTTTTTAAAAAAAGCACAAAAATTCCCCAAAGTTGCGAAAAAACCCCAATTTATCATCAAATCAGAAAAAAAGGCTACTAAAAGTACGCACACTTAAATTGATCAAAAATTGGGACTTCAAAATCGCTCATGGATTTAAGATTCTTTACTTTTTTATTTTTTTTCATAAAAATTAAAGGAAAATTTCTTATATTGAGGTTTTTTTATATTTTCATGAAAATTTTTTTTTTTTTTTCCAACGCACAAAACAAAATGGGGTTTGTTGCCGTTTTTGTTTGTTTAATCGTTGATGAATTAAAGGATTAGATAAAAAAAATTATTACAAAAACTATAAAAAAAATTGTTTACGAATGATGTAATGATTATAACTTTGCCAAATAAAAAACTAAGAAGGAGGTTAATTTTTTTGGGAAAGGCCGCACATGCGTTGTTGTGGCTATTTTAAAATTTTTAAATTTAAGGAGGGTGTACCCGAAAATGGGAAAAGGTGATTGAGAAGGTCTGTGATAGTTTGCATTTTGGGGTTTTGGTGACCAACAAGATTGAAAAAATTTAGAGAACATTAAGCAATTGGATTTCCATATGATAGAAAGTTTACCTTAGATTGAAAAAACTGGTGGAGTATTTTTGAGGGTTAGCCATTGGTTTTACAAAAAAAAGTTTTTTATATAATTTCAATTTTGGATAGAACATTAAAAAATGTCCTTCCCACCGAGGGAGGGGTTGGGGGTAGCAAAAGCAATTTGCCAGAAGCTAGCATTTTTTATGGGAAAACCAATATTTTTTCTTCCCTAATATCCAACTCAAATTTTATTTTAAAAAGGTTTTTGAGATTAGAAAAATTTTTGGTTGAATGGAAAGGCTCTTCAAATGTAAAAACTGAATGATGGCGGAGAAAACATGTTTGATAAGTTTAAAAATTTTGGGGGTATTATTCCAAAATTTAGGTGTTTTATGTTTTATCCTGTTTTTAAAGTTAAAAAGCCGTGGTTTTTTGTGTTTCCTTTTTTATTGGGTAAAATCTTTAAAAAGGGATTAAACCCCTTAAAAAAAAAACATTTTTTTAAAAATTTGTTCATAAATATAAAAACAAAGGTAGATCCGACTTTCAAAAGGGTTTTTTGAATAGTAGCGTAGTAGTTTTTCCCCTGGGAACCTTGCAAATAAAAAAAAAAATGCCCCGATTTAAAAGAAAAAAAAATTTTTTGGTGTTTCTTAACCACTATTAATACAAGTCAATCGGAATTGGATCACTTTTTTGAAGAAGCTGTTTTTCCTTGGACTAATGATTTTAAATTTTTCTTAGCTAGTGAAAGTAAATGGAATTAAAAATCCACTTACAAGAACTAGCTAAAGATATTTTGGTATTCCTGTGTCTCAGTTGCTTCTGGTTTGCATTTAGTACAGTGGACGGTAATTAGCTAATAGAAGCAAACAAAAATCCTTTTTCAATAGAAGCTTGATGTGCAATCAAATTGGTTTTAAAATGAAAAAGAAGGGTAAAAATTTTGGATTAAAATACAATAATAATTTCTTTTATACGGGGGGAGCAAACTATTATTTGCAAACCTAATGTGTTTTTAGGGTGTTTTTTCCCCCCCTTTCAATGGGGTTTTAAAGATAATATGAAGAAATGGGATTTGAAACTATGGAATCAATTGTAAGTAAAAAAATTCCCAAAAAAAAAAGATTAATGTTTTTTTCTATATGTTTTAAAAATTTTTCTTTTTTCTTTTTAAGATTGTTAACTATTTTTTTTTTTGTGTTATTTATTAAGTAATCGATTGGTTTCTAGTAATTTTTTTTATTATAATTAAAAATTTTTTTTAGTCGGCAAATTTTACTTATCAACGTAAATTTTCAAATACTATTAAAATACATATAAAAAAATTCATTGAAAGTAAAAAAATATTATTTATTTTAAAAAACATAAGCTTTTTTTTATAAAAATAATCATAATGAAAAAGTAAAAATTTTAAACAAATAATAAAAATTTTTATTTTTTAAAATTCCAACGGGTTTGGGACATTTTTCGGGTTACTTTTTAAAAAAAACCCTGTAGGTTTTTGGGATGGTAACAGGTATTTCATAAAAAAACCCCCTGTGGGGTTTTGGGGGAAATCCCAAAAGGGATAATTGGGACAGGAAAATAATTATGATCCGGGGCCAAACCCTTTTCCCGCTTACATCCCTAATTAATATATTGCATTCTTAATTGCAGTCAATGAAAATTAAAATTTGGTATTATGTGTGTTTATTTTTTTAAAAACAGTTTTCACTAATCATTTTCATTTATGAACTTGTAAAAATAATATGAAACAATGTTTAAAAAAAAAAGAAAAAAAAAGAAAAATGAAAAGAAAAAGAAAAAGGTCCATAGCGAGTATGAAAAGAAAAAATACTAAGGAATTCATCCTAACAACCTCAAAGTTAAAATAGAGAGGTTCTTAGGGTCTAAGATGAAACTAATGTGGGTGAGAATTCGAGAATGCAAATGACCAAGAAAAATCAAGAATATTGAAACAAAAAAAATATGCATTTAAAGCAAATTGTTTTTGTGGTCAATATTTATCTAATAAAATTAACATCATAATAATTAAAATAATAATAATAAAAAAACTATTTTGATTTGTTAGAATGAAATAAAAATAGAAAATAAAAATTATAATTTTTCAAAAATAGAATAGAGAAAAAGTAATAGTTATTTTTTTGTACTTCCTTTGAGATCTTATGAAAATAGCTGGAGCAAGGAAAAAAAAATCAATGAAGCTGTGAACTAATCAGACTAGACCAAATTGGAATCGCAAGAAGTAAAAAAAAATGGTAATGAAAGTTTAGAGAATATATAACCAAAAAAAAAGAAGGATGATTTCATATAATTTATTTTAATTTTCTCCTCTTATTTATTTTTTTATCAAATAACCACTATTTTTTTTATTTTGTTTTTTTACTTATTAACTAATATAAAAAACCAAAGCTACCTAGAGAAAGACAATAAAATCTTCTCAAATATATTTAAATAAGGATTGAAAATGGTGAATCATATTTAGATAAATGATAATGAATTTTAATTTTTTTATATCCAGTAAAATTTTTTCATGAACTTTATATAAAAAAAAAAAAATTAATAACACGTATAATAATAGTTTGAAACAATATGTTGAATTGGACTAAACAATTTTTTTTTATATTGAAAAAAAAAAATAATTTCGAATTTAAATCATATTAATTACATTTGATTTAGAAAAAAATTAATAATAAAAATCAAACCGTTAATTATAAAATGTTAGTTTGGTTCTTAGAATGGAACGTGCCCATTCCCTATGGATAGCTATAGAAATATGCTAAAAAAAAAAAATTAAAAGAATAGTTATTTTTCTTAATTTCATAAAGGGTTTAATATTTCCTCATCTTGTAAATATAGTAATTTCATTATAAAAAATTATTTAATCAATCAAATATAGGAATAGCCCTCCATAAAAAGAATAAATATTATATTATGCTTTAATTAAATCTTATCAAATGAGGAATAAGAGTTTTCACCAAACTATGTATTATAATAATTTGAATGTAAATTTACTAATTCTCTCTTATTCTCTATTGCACCCAACCCTTCAAAATGGGCAAAGGGGACACACAAAACAAAACATAAATTCACACGCTTCTGGGATTAATTTCATTAATCTGGTCAAATGCTTTGCGCCTAGAAAAAACGGGGCATTTGTTAAACTTTTTGTCTTCTTGAACTCGTTATTTTCTCTCATTCTCACTGAATCTGTCTTCAATAATGGTCTCACTTCTATTGCGTTGGTCTGTAAGACAAACTTGTAGAAGAATATATAAACTGCTGGATTTACAGCACAAAAAAGACACCACCCTTTTTTTCCGAGCTAAAAATCATATAAATCATCAATACTACATAATAATATATATATATATAGAGAGAGAGAGGAAGAGGGAGAGAGAAAGCAAGAAAAAGGATGGGGGGGTATCTAGCACTTCAAAATGCAAAGATTGTTACTGGAGATGCTGGTTATGTTCTTGAAGATTGTTTCCCCATTTCTCTGATTATATTTCTGATCTTCCTGTGCGTCCTATTTCTCGCCTTTTGTTATTATTGACTTCTGCATGCACACAATACATATCTTTTGTTGTGTTCACACTTCATATACAATATATATAATATAGCATTTGCATTAATTTCGAATCATTGTGAACCCGATCTTTTAAGACAACTTTAGAATAAGGTACGAACACCATGCGTAAGGTACAACTATTATGCATAAGTGATTCATAAAAACCAGATATATGTTAGAACTTCCCGAAGAAAGCTAAGGATGGGGAAATTTTTTTTATTTATTACAATCTCGTGCATTTCCCTAATGAGGAAGATTCCTCTTTGGTACAATGCTTTTGCTGAGGAAGATTGTTTTCGATTTTTTTAATTTGGATTAATTACTTTTCAGTGAAACAAGCTTACTTTACGAAAGAGGGCACGTATGATATGGTGTTGAACTAAGAAAACGAATTCAAGAATTCATCAAATCTTTTCCTTTTCTCCTACTTGGGAGCTATCCTTATCTTTCTCTTGCAAATTGTAAAACTTTGAGGTCATCGATCTTGAATACTTGAGTTATTTTTACTTCTATTCGTCAGATGATTATTTATTCTACATATTTATAAATGATATGCTCATAAAAATTAGAATAACAATATCATGTAGATATTTGGGACAATATAAGTCACAAGAGTTGGCTCTAAAATTGAATATTTCTTATTTTTGGAAAATCCTTTGCGTGCATATAAACACAATTTATTGGAAAACCCTCACTTTGGTGCTTTTATTGCTCTATTTTTCTTTTAAATATTTTATTTTAGCAAAAAATCCCTCCAATATAAATATGTAATAATATTTGAAAGAGCATATTTTTTTAAAAATTGCGTGCTAATGTAAAATAACCTCCATTCAATCTTAAGTTAGTTTTAGTCTATCGCATACTCTCTTTTTTTTTTTTTATCAGTTGTTATTTTAAATTTACACATATCGCAAGTAAATTATCCACCACCGGTGAGCTTATACGTGTGAGTATATATAATATATATACACGCAATAGTAAGCTTTACGAACATTGAACAACTTCTAATAAATATCTGAAGACTTTAGAGGACTCAATATATCATCCTAACTATTACTCATTCTAAAAACATTTTTTTAACACAACCTTAGAATAATGTCTGGCAAATAATAATTAAAATATATCATACAATCATGATGATAAAGACCATTAGGAAACGATGATGGTCAACGTTGTTTCACAAGCAAGATCCCGCAATGAATTGATACATTTACATACGCATGACACAGTAAACAAACCCAAACCATACCAGCAAAATTTTTTATTTTTCCATCTGAAATAAGAGTAAGATCCGTTCTTTTTTTTCCCTAATCACATGCAATTGAATCCTCGCAAAATATTTTGTAGATGTATTTTATGCTTGTTATAATTACATCTTTCCATCTATTAACATTAGTAATGAGAGTAAAAGCAGTTCAATTCCAATGAACCGGCTTGGGATGGGTTTTTAGGGTTAAGTCTAATACCAATTCAAGCGGCAAATCGAATATGGTTCTCGATTCTAAATTTTGGGAATTTATACTCACAAGTTTTATTCACCATTTTTTTTTTTCTTTTTTTTGTACAATTTTCTCTTCTAATAGCTCAGAAGCAACTTTGCATGCACTTTGCCTTTCTTTTCTCCTGATGGGTTGTTACTGAGTCTATAGCATCAACAGAGATAATATTTAATTTTTGGGCACATTCATTGATCCTCCTTTGAAATTTTACATGCTTATATTATCTCTGAAGATCATATAACAAACATTAGAAGTGAAAAATTGTCTTTTTTTCATTGACTTTATTTTAGTACAGCATTACCTACCATCAACCACACCATCCACCAAGTACGAATATAATAATTATCTCTTGAAATCATATGAAAAATATCATAACTGTTTAGGAAAAAATTTACAATGAAATCAAGTTTATATTTGAAAAAATATATATAAATAGAATTTATTCTAAGCTTTTATATTATAATCACTCTAATTTGCTAATATTTTGGCAGACTTATGCTAATCCCTTACAAGACCATCCTGCGTACTCGGTTGTTTAAAGTAAGTGTTTATTCCCTTTCTTTCAGTTTTTAATTACAAAAAGGTGGTCCGATGAAACTAGTAAATTTGTAAGTTAATGGTTGTTGATAATTAGCTGTTAAAAGCTATTTAGTTTTGTATTTTTTTGTATATCAACCAGGCAATACTTCGTGAATGATGATGACACCGTTGCTCAAAAAGGGTAAGCTCATTCTTGTGATAATTTTACGATTTCCTTATTGTTGTTAGTATAAATAATATGTACATATCATTAAATTTATCTTTTATGATGGTTATAAGAATTAATATAATGAGATTTTAATGGTAAAATGATAGATTGAATGGGATTGTACAGTAATCCATAAACTA
>JBBMOL010004053.1:0-12351 GCA_037954665.1 Laguncularia racemosa | reverse complement strand
TTTTTAAAAAAGTTTTATTATTTATAAATGAGTTTTATAATGTATATGGTAAAAGATGATATTTTCAAATTTATGGTGTTCAAATTTTGCAAGTATTAAGGGTAGCCGTATTAAACAAGCCGAATGAGTATGCGGTGGGCGTGGAAGCTTAAAAAATTAAAAAAAATTTTCATCCCGAAATTCACTCAAGCTTTAGAGATACATGGTGGTTCAAACAAATTTTTACTTATAGAACTATTAAAATTTATACTATTTACAAATTTTAAAACTTTTAAATGAATTGGTAATTCTAATAAAAATCTTATAAAACATTTAATTAAGAGAAGAAGAATGCTCAATAGACTATTTATTTTTATAAAAAAAAATACAATATGCAATCAAACTTTTTCAATCACGAGTTCTGTGGCCCGTCTTTTTGCATGAATTTTTGTTATTTGTTTTATTTTCTTCTTGTTATTATTTATGATGTCTGTACTTCATATCTATGAGATGAATTTAACTAATTTTGGTTACTCTAATCATAAATCTTTTATCTTTTATTTATTCAATTGATAAAGGGAAAAGAGAATTTACACTTTTAGGAATTATCCCATTTTATTTTTTCTATATTACCCCAAGAAGAAGATAAACATATCTGAGGTGGACAAAAATAGAGTTTCATATAATTGTGGAACTAGTTCCTTCTATTCCAACATCGTCAATATCCTTTTACTAACAAAAAACACTCTGTAAAATTCGACATTCATCTTATTCCCTTCCGCCTCTAAATGTTCTCTTCATATATCCATTTCCTCTTATTTGGGGGAAATAAATAAGTCAGAAACTAAGCAAATGGTGAAGGTTTTGTATTTATTTAGGATGATTATTGTTCTTCATAGAAATGGTACATATTGGAATATAATCTTTTTTTCCCATTATACCGACCCAGAAAAAATAAAGAAATAAAATATAAGCATACGTCTCTACCTAAACAAAAACAAATATGAAGGGAGAAATTATTAGGATAAGTCATCGAAAGTGACTTGATTAAAGTTTTTGTATAATTTATGGTATAACTTCTCAAATTGTAATGTATAAAAACTTTATTTTAAATCTCCTGGGGTGACTTATACCCAAAAAAAAAAAAAAATTCCTTCTAATTTTCTTAAATCGATCACTAAAATTTTTAATGTCTCTTTTGTCGGTCCCTATTTTAATGCCATTTCGCTATTAAAAAACAAAAAAACGTTCCTGTGATTTATGCCCACTATATGTATTGTTCTCGTTATAAGATAAATTTTTTTTTTAACCATCCAATTGTAATATTACAAAATTTTAAATTTATCATAAACCACTTTCATTATCTATGTATGGAAATATTTAGGGCAAAAAGTAAATAACCTTAAACTTTAACCTCGAATGAATATATTCCTAAACTTACAAATTAGTGTATATATATTAACATCCTTAGCATCTTATAATTGGCTATAGATTGTAAATATATTCTTAAATTTTGATCTCATTTTTTTTTTTTTGTTGTTGTTGTATATATACTTCTCAAATTATCAAGTATATTTTTATACTTTTTAAATTTTGATTGAGGTATAATATTTTTTTAAAGTAGAAAAAAAAAAATTTAATATTTTAATTTACAAGAATTTATGAAGTATTAAAGTACAATTTGTATATTAAAAATATATATGCACACAAGGTTGAAGTTTAAAAGTTTATTTGCAATAAATCGTGCAGTAGCATTTCATAAATTTAGCTGTTTCTAGGGAGATAGATTTGCATTTTAGGTCCATTATTTCTTTGGATGGAATGCATTCCTTGTAACATCAATGCAAGGCAATAATTTCAGGGCGCCCGTGACAATAATGAGTCTTCCGCAGGTGCCAGCATCGGAGAGCACTAATGAGCTAGCAGATCAGATAAAAAAACAAAAACATAAGGGAGACCAATTGTGGTCTGGTTGCTTATTATCGCCACTTCTACATTATCTATAGACATACTATTGAATCAATAATGCATGTTTAGATTGAAAGCTTCAAAAATCCAATGGCTGACATGTTTAGACAGGATAGGATCGGATTGCCGATAATTTAGTAGTTTAAATCGATTGTCAGTTCAATCCAATAAAGGATCTATTGGTTAGATATATTTAAATTGATTTATCATATAAACCCACTAAAGTGAATCAGTTGATTAAAAGCAAGAAAAAAAAAAATTAAAACAGATTCAGGAACCTAACCAATTCATAAACTAGAGACTTTGAACCGATCCTAAATTAAACTGGTGGGTTAGGATTGATTCAAGTCCAGACCCATGTCTAGACATGCTTACTAACTAAGCCACCACCTTTAGTCCTTTTCTTGCTTTAATGGAGAAACTACAAAAGAAGACTAGAAGGAGACTCTAGTGTAGTCGTATAGGGAAATTCCGGATAACATTTGTTATTTTGTAAGGTATTAAGATCCATGCTATAATGTTCCAATTAAAATGATAAAATATATAAGAGAGAGCGAAAAAGAAAAATAAATTTCGAATTAAATATTTTATCTATGTAAGCATTATAGATTTGCATGAATATAATTAAAAATGTCAAATGTATGGATAAATTAATTTCATCCAAAAATCTTATTTATTTTGTGTTGTGGTAAATCACTTTCAATAAGATATGACTTGTTATACATTTTGAGTGTAGAAGACTGAGAATTTCACAAAATATCTTCGCTAGCAAAATATTTTGTCTATTTTATTTATTTATTTATTTTTAATGAGAGTTTCGAGTGAGTGCAACAGAAGATCATGAAAAATAATGACTAGTCTAGCTCACAATTCCTTAGTATTACATCTACCTTTTCTTCATTTTATTAGTAACCTAAGCAATAGGAGCTATATTTTATTATTATTATTATTATTTTCTCTTATATTTTCTCATCAACCTCTTACAAAAAAAAAAAAAATAGAAGTTTATATTCTTTGATTTATTTAGAATCATATTTCTTGATATAAACAAAGTAGATTCCCAATTCTATAATGTACAAGACATACATTTTTGAGAATTATAGGGTACATGCCTTCATAAAAAAAATACTTTTAATATTATGAATTAAAACTAACATTTACAAACGGAAAAAAAACTTTCATTTGAATGAGAGTTTATTGAAAGTAAATAAATAATCTTCTCCTTCAATGTGTCTTGTATATTTGTATAGGGGCTTAGTTTGAAGATCTAACTTTGAAACTTAATAACTTTTGCTTTACGCAAAGCTACAAAACTTATAATATTGCAATAATATTTCAAAACATGTCTAGAATTGGAAAATCTTTTTTTAAATGATTTAATTCTTCTATTATATTTTATTTAATTTTTTATTAATTTTATGATTTCTAATCTATAAATATTTAATATACGATATAACTAGGATGATATTTGATTATTATCAACAATATTAAGTGATTTTTTTTCTTTATAATTTGTGTTTCTTGCTTCACTCTATGTTATCATTTGTATAAAAAATTTCCTCATGGATAGTAAGGAAAAGGCCAAAATTATATTAAAAAAATGAATAAATGATAAAAAAAAAAAAGATAAGAAATGAGCTTAATGATTTAACTGGGAATAAACTCCAATTGACGGTAAAAAGCCAAGAGGAAAGGATGGGCAGAAATCCATCAAAAGGGATGAAGTAAGCATACATAGCAAAGTATGATAGTCAAAATTACAAATTATCTCTTCATAGAATCTTGAAAGATTGCGATAACTCAAATAACAAGAACAAAATGATTTCAAAATTGTAAAGAGATATTGTTTTGTTCGGGAACGAAAACCTAAATGTCGTGACAACTGAGACCATTTTAATAAACCCAACGTACAACATGGACTATAGGTGTGTGGATTGTTACTACTGGTCTAGTAGATGAGTCGTGGTCAATCAATGCAGTTAGGATAATTATTTTTTTGATAGATTCTATTAAAGATATATAATTAGTGGAAGCACGGATAATATTGTGGTAGAAACACAGCAAACTCATTATGGATTTTAAGTCACATGCTGTGATGTTGATCCATTATCCAGGGACACTACACCACCCCACCGCAACCTCCCCACCATATGGTCCCATCCCTATCCCCTATCCCTGTATAATTGACTATCGACAAAAAAGGATTGGACCCCCCAAAATCTCATAGCAAAATCGCATGTGTTAATATTTATGAATACCGTCCAAAACTCATTAATATATTTGATTTGTAAAATATCCACATGAATGATAAAATGCGTGTCCTTATATTCATGTCTCATTTCTTATGTAAATAAGTATGGTTTTATTATTATTTAAAATGTAATATTGCCATAATAAAATGTTATATTGTTTACATTCTTGCATAAAGTTTTTCAATTTAAACATCAAAATCTAGTTAAAAACTCCAGTAGCTATTGATTTTATTAACTAGAATAAAATATTTTTAAAAATTATTTCAAATCGAACCAAATTAAACAGAATAGTATTTTAAGTGGTTTAACTCATTAAAAGTTTAAACTGAACCATTTCAAATATGTTCAATTTAATTTGATCCCTTAATCAAACTAAACCATGAACACCTTTACCATTACATGGACCAGATCCTTGGTTGCTTCTACATGTAGACAATTAAATGGCAAAGACATTTTTTTTTAAACTAAACTATGTAAAAAAAAAAAAAAGACTTAAACACTTGGGGCTACACTCCAAAATATTGTATTGTTTCTTAAAAAAAATTCAAAAATATTGTACCCAAAATAATTATTCCAAAAATAGGTTTCGAAAGCGTGGATACAGTTTGCGACTTCAGTATTACAAAAAATTGCAAAGTACTGAAGGCACAGACCCGACGTGTGCCTTTAGTTTTACAAATTTTCGTAACACTGAAGTCGCAAACTACATCCATTCCACAATCCATTTT
Source organism: Laguncularia racemosa (assembly GCA_037954665.1). Taxonomy (NCBI): domain Eukaryota; kingdom Viridiplantae; phylum Streptophyta; class Magnoliopsida; order Myrtales; family Combretaceae; genus Laguncularia; species Laguncularia racemosa. Next base: position 7,424 of record JBBMOL010004053.1, on the reverse strand, counting down.
TTTTTTTTTTACTTTAACATCCATTATTAATGTAAAAAACAACTCAAGCAACAATAGTATAAAAAAATTAATAATATAAATATAGAAACAGAAAACATTTGCTTTAATTTTTCCATCTACAAACTCAATTTATTTATTTTTTCTCTCGTTTGCAGGAAGAAGAAAAGTGTTTGTGTAAGGCAAAAAGAGGGATTTGAATGAATATATTGAGATCTAGCATTTCCTCAACGATTATCAATTGTAGTATGTTTCTTTTTAGAAAAAGTTAGATTTTTTTTACTGTATTTGATAATATTATTTAAGAAAAATGTTGTTGTAATGTTATGTTTTATAGAAAATATTATTACTTATTGTTAGTTTGTATTGTATTAGATATGATTTATATAGATCCTATAATACATAAATATTAATTTTTGCATTAGTATGGGAATACTTTGTTACGACGAAAATTTTAATGTTATTTATAAATATTAAATTGAAAATATTATCTATATTGTTATAAAAAATATTGTGATGGAAACTTGTAATATTTGGCTTGTGAAATAATTTTACAGTGTTTTCAATTAAATTTTCAAATTTTTGTTGGTAAATAATGGGAAAAAAATAAAATAAAAAATGACATAGAAAAATTTTTTTTGGCTAATTTTTATAATGTTGTTATTGAAAATTATCATTTTTTTAAAGCTCGTAATTTAAATATACTATAAATAAGAAAACAATAGGTAACTACGTCAAATTAATGATTTATGCATTTGGAAAAGTTGTGACTGGTAACTAAGGACCGAAATATGATAAGGATTCAATGAAGTTGAAAATGAAAAAAAAATGTCAATTACAATGAATTCTTATATAAAATATATCAAAGCATTGGAGTTAATCCAACCAAAATGGTAGTTGAGATAATTTATAGGCATTTTGTGTTCCATGGAGGTAGTACCTGTTATAGTTGATGGCAATTAGAGATGATGAAGACGTTGAAAATTTCATTGAAACGGTTGAATCATATGGAGGTCGTAGCATACAAAAATTGTACATCAGAATTTCTAACAATTTGGAGGGCCCCTCCATAAGGTAGACATTCAATACAAGCAATTAGCCACATTCATCACATAACATTGTAGAAATGTAGCCTGAGCTATTGATATTTGAACCCTTAATTCCAACCCTAATGGAAGGCAATGATAAAGATGAAATAGATAAAGCAGTTACTCTAATATTACAATGACTAAACACATATGATCCATACATAGCTTGTTTGGGAGCGGAGACTGCAATTGACACCAATATAGGAATGAGTGTTGAAGAGAAGAATACCGATAATAAGGAGAGTTCTGAGAAGAAAAATGAAGAAAGTAAAAACGATAAAGATGATGTACTTGAAGAAGACTCTCCAATCATACATATTAAGATAGGCAAATATCAATTAGAGCAAGCTAAACCACCAAGCATGGCAATTAGAGATCCTATTTCGTACTACAATATTGGTGCTGATGATGGTTACATTTATTTCGAGCAAGAACAAACTAATATTTGTAGTAGTTCAAGTTGTAGTGGTGATTTCTACAGGGGCATGAGATTTAAAACAGTAGATGTGATTAAAGCAATGGGGGCTACCATTGACATAATTTTTTTGTATGAGAAGTACATTCACAAGTTGCTAATTCCATATGACATTGATAGTAACAACCGTATATGGCTAAGATATGGGGTCGGTTTTGAGGAAATTGAAGGAATATGTTGTCAACGACCGTGCAAATCGTGAAACCATTTGCCTCATATCAAATAGACACGTGGGCATCAAGTTAGCAGTTGAAGAAGAAGCTAATGGATGGCATCCTCTATTTATAGTGTGGTGATTTTGTCCGCGACACCTTACAAGCAACTTCAACTCGGCATATAAAAACATGTAATGCAAGAGGTTAGTTACATACACCGGGTTATAAGCACAATCTCATGAGTTGAACTATGTGATGGAGTAAGTGAGATGATTAAGCCTGATGTGTTAGACTGGTTTGATGACGTATCATTGGATATGTAGATGCTAGCTCATAATGGTTGTTATCAATTTAGGTATATAAGCTTCAACATTGTTGAAAGCTATCATTCCGTGTTAAGGGGGCCTAGGGGTTACATGTGATTGCTTTGGTAAAGAAGATGTTCTACAACTACGTAGAGTACTTCATCAAGAAGCATCCAAATGCTTTGAAGAATATGGCGAAAGATAGAATTTTCACTAAATATATAGCCAGACAATTTGACAGATGGAGTTCATGAACTAACAACCACCGGTTATTGACTATAGTAAGCAAGACAGGCTTTTCGAAGTGTTCACTGGTATCGTTACATCATAAGTAGTTAAGGGTAGGGGCCAAATGAACATTTTAAATATACAGAATTTCATACTCCCATGCCTATGCAATAGCTACCTTAATGAGGCTCGATATGATACACTTTATACATAATTGTTATAGGTGGGCGCATCAAGAGTTAACATATATAGTGCACTTCATACCTATAAGCGACGAGTTGGATTGGGAGCTGGTACATAGGTTATTTCCCAAAGTGTTTCTTCTATGGAGTCAGTGGTATTGAGACAGAACCACTTATGAAATGCTGATGTTACGTCTCATATGTGTTGAAAATCGACCTCAAGCTATCGTACATCCACATTGGAATCTATTGAGAGCTATTGATCCTGTATCAAATTCTATTTCGTAAAGGAATCGGTTGTACCTCTACCTCCATCTCCACAGTATTTTGCTGTGTGCCTACGGGTATAGCGTTACCACCCTTTCACCCTACCCCTCCCTCAATGGCAGAAATTTCGTAGGAGGTTAATTACATTCCCATCATACAACTCCCATTCCACCTAAAGGATAGGAAATTATATTTAGTATAAACGATCAATATGATGAAACAGAAGAAAAAAAAATAACTTACTAAAATGCTATGTCATGTTCTATCTGTTGAACACATCCCAATATGCATCAATAATGTGGGTCAGGTGATCTAAGTGTTCTTCCACGTGTTCCAACGTGATGCTAATAGACTGCTAGTTTCTATATATAATCTGTGTTAGTTAAGGGGTATTATGTGAGGAAATCAATCTTAAGCCCACACTTGTAGAAGAATGGCAACCCCTCCAATCATGTATGCTGACTGCGATGACGCAACACAAAGTTGGTGATATAACTAAGCCCAAACATGTAGACCCCAAGCTATATGTCCCAGCAATGTTGAAATGTTTTAACAAAGGTGACCACAATAGCGTGGATGAGGGTGTTAGATTTATTGGTAAAGATAAATCTCCCTAGTAGTTGCATTATGTACGCATGAGTATATTGATGGATCCCCCCCCCCCCCCCCCCCCCCCCCCCCCCCCCCCCCCCCCCCCCACTCCTTACCGTTAGGCCCTGGCTTTACCCCCAGCAATTGATCACATATTGTACCCCAATCCAAGTAGTTACTCCATGTAATTACTGAGCCATCGATAAGGAGTCCTAACTGGATTTCTACATCCTAAAAGATGATAGTAAACTCTCATGTTGGCATGTGGAATGTGTGCATCTCTTGCCCCCATCACTTTATCAAGGCTGTAATCATGTGCCAATCCAATAAAATGAATAGTAGGTAACTTACACCTTCAAATCTTGCCAAATGCAAATATGGCTCCATTTGAGGATTGAAGGGGATGGTGCGCTCATTACGATGAAGTGACAACTCTCGACATCAAATGGCGAGGGTTGACTGATCCTATAATGATAACAAGTGAAATTTTATACTATTCGTAATATAACATAAACTAATTAACAAGTGAAAGGTCGTTTACCTCTCCATCCTAAACGACCTGTGATTGATGTCTCTCTTGCTATGTTAAGACTGAAGGATCGAAGGGTTCAGACTCCATCTAATATGCTAAATTAACAACTATCTATTGTCAAATTAACAATTAATTAACAACAATTAAAGTTTACAACTACTTTTATAATAATAGACAAATATATTACATGTACAATCAATACTAAACGTTTTTAGTAGTTAATTTTATGACAATTAATTAATGACATATCAAAGAATAATTACTATTAATTAACTGTTAATTAATAACAAATTAATTTTACAATTACTTTCGCAAAAAAAAAAAAACACAAACAAAAACATATTAAATTTACAATTAACACAAAATTTCTCACTAATTGTACTTAGTGACATATTAATAACTAATTACTCTTAGTTAATGGTTAATTAAAAATTACTTAATTTTAAAACTTCTACAATAACAAACATATTACATTACTATTGACACAAAATTTTTCACTACTTAATTTTTTAACAATTAATTAATAACATATTAAAGACTAATTACTATTAAGTAATGGTTAATTAATAATAACGTAATTTTATAACTACTTGTACCAAAACACACAAACATATTACATTTGCAATAACACAAAATTTTTCACTAATTAATTTTATAACAATTAATTAATGATACATTAACAACTAATCACCTTTAATTAATGGTTCATTAACAGCAACTTAATTTTATAACTACTTGTACAAAAACACACAAACATTTTACATTTGCAATTAATAATTTTTTTTCACTAATTATTTTTCTAACGATTAATTACTTTCATATTAACGACTAATTAACCTTGATTAACAGTTAATTAAAAACTTAATTTAATAACTATTTTTTCGAAAATACATTATAAAAACACAGAAAAATAATTCATTATAATTAATATAAAGATTTTCCTAATTATTAAATAAGGACTAATTACTTTATCATTAACAATTACTTTTATAATAATTTTCACAATTGCAAATTAAGAAAATTTCACTTATAAAAAATACCAAATTTTTTACTAATTTATTTGCTAATATTAATTAATGATATATTAACAACTAATTAATTATTAATTAACAACTATTGCTACTTCAATTAAAATAATGGAGTACAAATAATTGTATTTACTTTTTATACATTCATACAAAGTAATAAATAGCAAAAAAATAATTTTTTCTCTAGAAAAATATACCAAAATCTTACATTGCCAAAGAAGTTGAAAAATGTTTTCTAGATATTCCTACACGCATTGTTCAACAAGCTAAACCTATATAAAATAAAAATTAAGAAAACAAAAATTTTGAAACTATGAAAAAGAATGATACTTGTATAGAAATTCAAAAATATAAAAATGAATATATGAATTAAGTATTCGTATTAATATAACAATTGTCAGTGTAAATTTCTTTTCCTATGCATTGGACATCATATGTTATGATATTGTATAAATTTATAGTATCACTTTATAATAATTTTTATAGATTTGCAGTATTAATTTATAATAACTTTATAGGCTTGCAAGATTCGAATACGGTAAAAAAAAAAAAAAATTCCTTAGTACATTTGCACTAAAGGCATGGACCTTATTCTTGCGTTCAAGCAAAATGCTTGAAAGTGCAAACGGGGTATGCACCTTCAATACAATGAGGTTTGCATGTGGGCCCCAATGTGCGTCTTCAATTTTTAAAAGTTTTTTAAAAACTGAAGTTACAAATCATGTCTGCGTCTTTGAAAGCTATTTTTAAAATAATTATTTTAATATAATATTTATAAATTTAAAAAAAAAAATACAATATTTTAGAGTGTAAACCTAAACACTTCGAGCACTTTAATTATGTATCCTTACACGTACTTTAGCAAGTAGCAACTAATGTCATGAATCTAGGTGGAGTTCAAGGGATATCTTCTAGGCCAGGTTTAGATCTTGCTTTCAAGCTCTCTAGATATATTTATTTTACTCATGCAGTTATGGTTCAATTTTTTTAAACCCCGTTGTTTCAGCTGTGTCTGTACTCAATGATTGAGTTTATTGTTGGACAAGATATTTGTCTTTGCATCGACAATGCCTTATAATATATTGTTTCATGTTATGATTACAAACTTTGTTAGCGTTATTTTTGTATTGTACTAAATATTATATATTTCAAACGTTATAAATTATTATCGTATTCTTCAACAATATTGGTATAAATAAATAAAGAAAATGTTATTTATATTATTCAAAAATCATTAATCGACCAAAAAAAAAAAAGAAAAGAAAGGAAGGAAGGAAGGAAAGAAAGAAAAGAAAACAAAAGCTATGCCATGAGTTGTATGTACGATGTAATTTTTTAATATTTTGTAATAAATTATTTCACAGTTGTTTCTTAATATTTTGTAATTTTTTCTAGGTTTTGGCAATTCTTCTAAACTTTAACATTTTCTTACACAATTGTTTGTAAATTTTTTGATAATCATCAAATTTATCAAACAATGTTTGACAGTGTTAAGAAATTCATTAAACAATGTTAATTTTCATAAAATAATTTATCGATTCACTAGACTTTACTTTATAGCATGTTGCGTCCATCTATTATGAACAAAAATTATTTTTTTATTATTTTTTATGTAAACTTTATTTTTTTTTAAACAAAAAAAAAATTAATTTGAGAAAATTTATTTTTCTTTACATGATTTTTCATAAAAAAAAATCCAATAAGAAAATATTGCACTAAAGGCATGGATCTGGCCTGTGCTTTCAATTTTTCAAAAATTAGCAAAATTGAAGGCATGTCCTGACTCTACGCTTTATGACCTATTTTTGGAATAATTTTTCCAAATATGTTATTTCGCAAATTTAAATATATATATATTATTTAAGAGCATTCCTCTATATTTGTTTCATGGATACATAGGGACTGTGTCTAGTCCCCCGTCCATTTCTCGAAATCGCCTTTACTTTAGCCTTTATAACTATATAGCAATTAGGGTAAAAAAAAAAAAAAAAAGAAACCCATAGAATTGTGAATTGAACCAAACTGGATCAAACTAATCAAATTATAAATTAAGTTTGAACTATTTTTTTAGGTTCGAAAAAATTACGAACCAAATCCAACATTTTTAAATCAAACTGAATTGAAGCATAAGAAGTAAAGAAAAAGGAAATAGTAGTAAAAATTTAGAAATTATATGACTAAAAAAGATGATTCTATATTATTTAATTAATTTCCCATTTTACTTGGTTTTCATCAAGTAACTTTGTGTTTTTTTTTTTAATTTTGTATATTTACATATGAACTGATATCAAAATCATAATTATCTTAAATGAACAATAAAACCTTTTTAAATATATCAAATGAGTATTTAAGATTTAAAATTTAAATTTTTTTTTTGTTAAATATAATTTTTTTATAATTTGTTGACTTGTATATAAAAAAATTAATGGAAATGTGAACATGTGAGATGCTCTTTAAAGATATATCAACAATAAGAAATCATTTTATTTTTTTTATTTTTCTTTTCCGATTATTACCGATCTGAGAAACCAACTGGGTATAAAGGAACTTTTAGGGTAAAAATTTTTTTTTTTTTC